>JANHFL010007265.1:177629-189578 GCA_032468155.1 Oxyrhabdium leporinum | reverse complement strand
CCGATCTATGGCTTCTTGTCCTGCCTTCAGGTGCTTTGGAGAATAGCTTGACTCCCTCTTCTTTGGGACAGCCCTTCAGATATTGGAACACGGCTATCATGTCACCCCTGGTCCTTCTTTTAATCAAAGTAGACATATGCAGTTCCTGCAATCATTCTTCTTTTTTTTCTTGCCCAGGACTCTGCTGATATGCAAAAACTTCTTGTTTTTTGTCTCTCAATACAAACTTTTGAAGCATCAGCAAGAACAAAAAGTGTTACAAATCCTCAACAATGCTATCAGCCTACCCCAAGCCCTATTTTCTGATAAGAACCCAAGAGCCATGAAAAATATATACAAAATTGCACTGGATGAAAAATGTACTTCAGTTCTATGTAACTTTTTTTTTTCTTTTAGGACAGCTCAATCTCCAATGACATAATTAACTTATCTAGTAGCACTAACAGGGCAAGCTTGGTTTCAATGCTCCAGTGTCCTCCAGATGCCCCCTGGAAAGCAACATAATTATGTCCAATTGTGGGCAACAGTCCTTAAGAAGGATGGAGATAAACGGGAGCATATGGAATATTGGAATATTGCATCGAGTTTTGATCTCCACAATGTAAAAAATGATGTTAAGACTCTAGAAAGAATGCAGAGAAGAGCAACAAAAATGATTAGGGGACTGAAGGCTGAGACATATACAGAACAGTTGCTAAAATTGGGTATGTCTAGTCTAGTGAAGAGAAGGACTAGGGGTGACATGATAGCAGTGTTCCAATATTTGAGGGGTTGCCAGAAAGAAGAGGGAATCAAGCTATTTTCCAAGGCACCTGAAGGCCAGACAAGGAACAATGGATGGAAACTTCCTGAAAATGAGAACAATTAATCAGTGGAATGTCTTGCCTTCAGAAGCTGTGGGTGCCCCATCACTGGAGGTTTTTAAGAAGGGATTGGACAGTGATTTGTTTGAAATGGTATAGGGCAGCCAGAAACATTCCCCACATTTCTGTCGTTGCAGAACTGTGGGGATGGGGGGGGGATGGTTTGCACAAGCGACTGGCAAGCTTGCACACACAGCTCCATTTGCACAAGCAGCATACACACATGCCTGTCACTCCTGCAGAAGGAGCACACATACACACCCACTGCTCATGCAACTCAGGATGTGCATATCTGCGCATGTGCTCACCAGCTGTTTCCGTGGCCCAGCACAAAAACCCCTCATGACCTACTAGGGAGCACGAACAAGAGGTTGGGGACCCCTGGTATTGGGTTTCCTGCTTGAGCAAGGGGTTGGACTAGAAGAGCTCCAAGGCCCCTTCCAACTTTGTTATTCTGTTATATTCAGTGAAAGGTCCCTGAGTATTTTCAGCTTGAAAAATAAGAAACACCTAGAAGGCGAGAAAAATATTACTTTCTGCCACCTCAGGCTGATAGGTCTGAATTAATTGGCTAAATTATAGGAAGATAGATTTCAGATGAGCATTAGAAATGTTTTACGGGCAGAGTAATGGAGCTAATTAACTTCTCTACTTGAAACCTGGGTGTAGAATACTGTATTAGATGAACAATGAATTGATAGAAAGAGGGATGTGCACTTAATCCAGCTGGAAACCAAGTCCAGGGAAAATAACTTCAACTGAAGTACAAGTAGATAGAGCTAACCTTTATTTGAGTTAAAAAACTGCAACCGAGCTCTGTTATTCCAGCACTCCAAACTCAGAGATACCATGGCAGCCATCTGAAAATCTCTGTCACTGATGGGAGGATACATGCATTTTTATTTAAGAGACAGATTGTAAAAGAGCCTTGCTTAAAAAGCCCTTACACCCATTTCCGTGAAATCAGAAATTGCACTCCTAACGTTCGAGTTTTCTGGCAGATTTTATCCAGTTCTGACGAAAAGTTTTTTATGGGTCTATAAAATCTATTTCACGTTTTCTTATGCTGCTAGGCGATAAGAGGGGAAGTTTGGCTCTTTTCATCATTATGCAGAACCGAAGAACAGTTAGATCAGACTTTACCCAGAGTGCAGCTTAGGAGCTTGGACCTGCTTTGCAACCAATTGAAAGGTTTTTCCAGAACTGATTGTAAAGCAAGCCATCTTGTTCCTAAAGTTAGCTCTTCGATAAGGTTTTTGTTTCATTTCTTTGGCCTTCCTTGTCAATAATGTATGCCTTGCTGCAATACTCCTCTGCATAAATCCAAGTAGTAAGTGGAATCAGAGATAAGACTTCCCTTTTGCCCTTGTCCGTTATTAATGTACCTCCTGCATCCTTCAGTAGGTCAGGAGATCAAGCATTTAGTTAAATTTCCTAGCATGCCCCTGGCGCAACATTATACAAGACATTCTAGGAAAGATAAAATGCAACTCTCAGCTACCTGGAAAAAAAAACAAACAAACAGGAAAACAAGCAAGTTCAGAGAGCACCAAGGACCCTTCATCTCAGCTGTCTATCAAAGCTGCTTCCACCACTATAGGTAGTCCTTGACTTACGACCACAATGGAGCTCAGAATTGACATTGCTCGGTGAGAAATTTGCCCGGTGAGTTTCGTCCCATGTTACGACCTCCCTCGCCACAGTGGTTAAGTGAATTGCTGCAGTGGTTAAATTAGTAACGCGGTTGTTAAGTGAATCTGGATTTCCCCATGCACTTTGCTGGTCAGAAGGTCGCAAAAGGGGATCTCGCATGACACTGTGACCGTCATAAATACGGAACAGGTGTCAAGCATCCGGATATAAATCACATGACCATGGAGATGTTGCAATGCGGCAATAAGGGTGGAAAATGGTCATAAGTCACTTTTTTTCAGCGCCGTTGTAACCTTGAACGGTGCTAAATGAATGGTTGTAAGTCTGTATTACCAGAAAAGTCTGACGTCTCAGAAGAACGGCTCTTACAGGCTTGTCTTTGTTCAAGAGTCTTACAAAAAGATAACTAATCTTCTGATCCATTTGCTATTACAGGTGTCTTCCGTTAAACAAAACTGTTATTCTTAGTCCAGATTATTGCAACTCTCTCCACATGAAATTGACACCCTGAACCAAAGGGCATTGGCCAGACAGCAGGATGAGTACAGAGGTACCTCGGTACTCGATAATAGATTCCGGGAGATGTGACGAGTACCAAAAATGACGAGTACCAAACACATTTTTCCCGTGAGGAATAATGTAAATAAATCAGTGCCTTCCCAAAACAAAGACCCATAATGACAAAAAAAAGTACAAAAACACACAAAATGATCCCAGAAGCTAAGACCACAAGAGGATGTGCTCAAGGCAAGAGCTACCATGTGACTAATGAGTGAACCTTGTTTCATTTGGAAAGAGTTGTGAGTCACGAGGTAGCTGACACCAACAAGTTCTAGCTTGCCCATCGAGTACCAAACAACGAGTACAGGGACAAAATTTTCATGTCAAAATGTGTTGAGTACCGAATTTGACGGGTTTCAAAGCAGTTGAGTGCCAAGGTATGACTGTACAGGTAGTTCTCAACTTATGACCGTAATTAGAACCATAATGACTGTTGCTAAGCAAGGCAGTTGTTAAGTGAGTCACAGCAATGTTACGACCTTTTGTGCCACAGTTGTTAAGCAAAATACTGCAGTTCTTAAATGAGTCACATGGTCATTAAGCAGATTCAGATTCCCCCACTGGTGTTGCTTTTGGAAGCCGCCAATGGTGATCACGTGACCTCAGGACTCTACAACCATTGTAAATACCTGCTGGTTGCCAAGCCCCCAAATTTTGATCATATGACTATGAGGATGCTTTGATGGTTATAAGTGCAAGTCAGTTGTAAGTCAGTTTTTCCAGTGCCATTGTAACTCTGAACACTCACTTAAATGAATGGTTGTAAGTTGAGGACAATCGATATGGGGCACTCTTCTACTTTGCTGAAATGAAATCAACTTAAATGAGATTTAAATATTAGTAACCTGGGCTCTCTATACCAACCCCATTCAGCCTTTCCCTTTCACCATTTTCACACTGGAAATATTCACAAGGTGAACAGGCTCTTTCTGGCCAGATACTCTTTCCATTTCAACAGCAGCTGCCAAGTGCAGGAAATCAGGAATCCAGGCAGCTCAGATGAACACAGGTTTAATGAATGCTACAGCTCTCTACAAGAATCTGAACTACTAACAGTCAAAGAGAGCTGGCAGTAGATAAGATTCAACGGAATTAAAGGTGGTTGGGCTTAGATCTCTTGTGGCCACAAAAAGATTCAAGACTCATGACACGTTTGACCCCTCCCTCAGGCTCCGCCTATAGCAACATTTCTTGATGATAGCTGCAGCAAAAAATGGCTAGGAAGCCTTTTAAATTTCCTGCAATGGTCTGGTGGCACAGTGGTTAGAACGCAGTATTGCAGGCTTACTCTGCCCACAGCCTAGAGTTCGAACCTGACCAGCTGAAGGTTGACTTAACCTTCTACCCTTCCAAGATCTGGAAAATCAGGACCCAGATTATTAGGGGCAATATGCGGACATTGTAAATTGCCCAGAGAGTGCTGTAAAGCATTATGGGGTGGTATACAAGTCTAAGCGCTATTGCTATTGCATTATGAGGAGTGAGCAGCAGCAGAGTGGAATGAGGATAGCAGGGCTAATGGTCCATGCTGGAGCAGCTGCATTTCAACAGTTGCCCAAATATAACAGACTATCCAGTTTATGCCCTGCCTGAGACTCCCATTGCAGCCCTCATGTTCAAATCCTTGAGCTGTGATTCTGCTCCCATTCCTACACATAAAAAAAAAATAAACAAAACAACCCTCTGCAAAAACCTCTGCCTTTGTTTAATCTGCTAACAGGATTCTTCCCCTCCCTTTTGAATGGCCTTTGACTGTGTATTGACATGAGAATGTCAAAGTTTTCTTGTCCTGTATTTGTGCGTGTGAAAAGAATTACCAGAAACGTTTGTCTAGTAAAATCCTCCCTCATCAGGTGATTGTTTCCCCTTATTTGCAAAGCAGGGTTGGAGGTACAGATCCGCCCTAGGTCCTCTACACACACCTTATTAAAAACGATACATAGATCAGGAAGTATCACCGGTTGCTTTAATCAAAGGAGATTAAAGAGCTCTAAAGGCACCTGCACGCAGTGAATAGAAGACCTTTTGGAAAAAAAAGTACTTAGGATGTTTGGTCATCTGGCTGAAGGTGTAAAAGAAAGTCTTTTGCAGATCAGATGTAATGAGCACCTTCTAAGCTCAATGGAAGAACTAAAGCAGTGGCTCTCAACCTTTTGCTCACCAGAGACCTCCTTTAAATACCTTTTGTGGCCATGGACCACAGCCATGGACCAACAAGACTTAACTCAAGGTTAAAATCATAGCATTTCTTCAAGCCTTCGCAGAACCCCTGTGATGACATCATGGCCCACCCAGATTCCGCAGATCACAGGTTGAGAAACACCGACCTAGAAGGTCATCAGAAAAGCAACAGCTGCTGTTCTCCTAAATTCCCAGTTGTTTAGTGGTACCAAGGTATCTGAAGAAACACCTCTCCCTGGTTGAGTCTTACCATTCCCTAATATTGTCTTCAGAGGCCCAGACGTCCTAAGCTACATGCAGAAGTAGATACAGGAAGGACACTTTTTCAGTGGAAAATTGCAGATCTGGGAACACTTTCTCCACAGTATCTTTATTTTTTACCTCTGATTTTATTGTAATGTCCTTGTTTGATTGTCGTGAGCCTCCCAAAGTTATTGACAGTTGGATGCCATACAAGTTTAATAAATTACTGTTATTATGGTACCATCTTGAGTATCTTCTATTTATTAATCAATGACTCCCCAAAATAAGCATACAATAACCCTATGAAAATATAAGATGATACACAACTAAAATTCTCAACACGTGATATCAAGTCCATAATGTCTTCCAGAAAAGCTCTGGCTTCAACTTTTTCCAGAAGGTGGATAATGTTGATGACAAACTAAACTCCAAGAGGAACCCATTCCAGAGGACTTGTCCCATCACTGAAAAACTATACTTTGGGGTTTTGTTTTCCCCAAACTCCTCAAAGTGGGAGACAACAAGCTGCTTCTCCTAGTGCACTTGGTTGAGTGATAGTGCTTTAGTCTGGCAAGATTCCTGTCTATAGGAAAACAACCATAAAGAAACTACTCTGAATTAACTCCTCATGTCATTCTTGGTTCCTTGGTTTGCCTCTATCTGTGTGAATGTCTGAATTCTATATTCTCTGTTTAAGTTCTACCTTTTTGTTTTTGATAGGTCCAAAGCAAATAGGACTGATATTAGCAATCTATACTGTCTCAGATCTTGGTCAATTTGTTTTATTCAGAATAGATTGATGTCTTTCATATAGAATGAGATGATCCAAGGAGTGATCTGTTTCATCCAACATCTTAGAAGACATAATAAAGGCAGCTATTTGTCTTTGCTTAAGTGTATTATTAAATTACAGGCCAGTAACCTTGGAGAAATAGTTGCTAAAATCACTGAAGTAATCCAGAACCACCACCTATGTAAGTATGATTAATCACGGCTCTAATTCCCCCAAAGCTTAATTTTCTTCATACATTGCCTTGAACAATTGGTTAACCTACCATATCATACAATTAATTGATTGAAATGGCTTTACTCTTATTTACAGTGATTCTATCATACTGTAGCTATCATACAATGAAACATGCAATACATCCGCAAAACAAGGGCTCAGGTTAGCCAGTTAGCTATTTATAATCTAATCAATATAATCTGATTAGGAATGTTTTTTACTTTGTTTACAAAATTTGTAAACCACCGCAAATCATACTGATGCTCAGGAGTGGATAAAAAACTAAGGCTATGTCAAATATTACTATAATAAACAATAGCCAAGACAACTGACCAACAGATCAAAGGCACAGACGAATAACCTGCATTATTGTTATCACATTTCTATTATTTTGATTTGGGTTCTCAAGCCATCAACTTTTCAGAAAAAAATAAGCGTATTAGTGCACTCCATTTTCTTTCCCGCCGTTGGGAGCAGAAAAAAACCACCAAAACCTTCTTACTTCTATCAAGTATCTTGTCATTCAAAGCCAATGGAGGCTTTCATGGCATCACAAGGGAGAGAAAGTGAGGTCTTTATATTTCATTCACTCCGAAGCATTAGTAGCATTTGACAAGAAAGAAAGAATTAAGTAAACTAGATAATAATCACACACGGTGAATAAATAACGCCTGGATCCTGGATTAAAGCGACGTGACAAAAGTAATCAAAAATCCAAGCGTTAGAACTTTGGCAATAAGAGACGTACACAAAAGACCGACGATAGGGTGTTTTCGGAAACTGGCACAACATACAGTTATTGAACCTGTCAGGGACTGTTGACGAGCGAAGACAAAAGGTCCAAACCAGAAGAAAGTTTCCCTGCACAATTTGTGTTGAAATAAAGATGATATGTGCACAAGAACAGCAAGCAAGTTGCTTCCTCATTTCCTGCAAAGCTCATGTTTCACTCGGGGCAAGCGTTAGGAGCTGAAGACAAATTCGTAATGGGAATGGAAGATGAATGGGTGGGTTGAATCAATGGCCGTTGAAGCGGGGGCTCTCGAGGGAAGAAAATGGAGTGGGAAGGGGAAGGGAAGGAAGGAGTCTGTTGTTTTTTGGTAGGAAGAGGGGCAGGTTTGCTCTTCTTTTTGACCTTTCCAACCCAAGAGAAAGTTGGAAAGAATGTAATCGTGAACTGTCTGTCTTTCTCCCTTCCGCATGAATCTCCCAACAAACAGAACAAGACCCAACTTGGTGGGCAGAGAAACGTTGGCAAAAAGGTTGAAAATCCAGTTGGCTTTGAATGTTCCATCTAGGAGCAGGGGAGCTTAAAAAGAAAATCCAGAGGAATGACCTTTGTGCAACCCTACGGGAAAGACAATTGAGCAGAGGCTGAGGATATTGTTGATGGCTCTGTTTATATATATAGTACAGATTGGCTCTGTCTCCCGGTCTACACTAAAGAGCTTCCTTTTTTTAACTGGCTTGCCTGATGTTAATACATTTATCCCAGGAAAAAAAGTAAGATCATAAAGTGTTATTTGTACTTGATGAACAAGAGAATGTTTTAAAAGTCTGTAGAGATTCTCCGTCCTCCAGGTCAAGAGTTGTCCCAAAGGTGCTTTTTCAGGAGGCCACTGGACTTCCTTGTTTTTTCTTTGAGGATGTTTCGCTTCTCATCCAAGAAGAAAATGTTTTGTTTTTCATCAATAGATAAACCCCAGCTTCCTCTACTTCATGTCTTGCCCTACTTATCACCCAATTTTGGATAGCGCAGAGGTGCAAGCTGTGATCATCCACAACTGGGCAGTGACCTACCCCACTTTTACCCAATACAATGGTGGGTACAGCAACGGGGCTCTGAGTTTTCTATCAAAAGAGGTCTACTCTGCAAGGGATTTGATGGACAAAAAGGACGAAGGCATTTCCCAATAAAAACAAGAATCTGCTGGAGAGTTGGGCAACTTTTTCATGGCTGGTGCTGCAATTAACCTTTGGAGGGGAGAAGATCTAAGGGTGAAGCATTATGATGCAAAAGCTACCATGTTATCTATCTATGGTCTTTCAAGGAGAAGGAGAACTATAAATGATTAGATGTTTTTCTTAACCTTGGTAACTTTGAGATGTCTGGATTTCAACTTCCAGAATTCAACTACCCAAGGCTGACTGAGGAATTTTGGGAGGTGAAACCCGCACATCTTAAGGTGCGAAGGTTGAGAAACACATCCAGGCATTTATAGTTCTCCTTCTCCTTGAAAGGTAGCAGGTATGGAGGTCACCCCTCATTTAGCCCTCAAGTAACAAACTTCCTAAGGCTACATGCTGGTGGAGAGATATGATCCTACATCTCCCTACTCTTCGACCAACACCATGCATTCATTATCACACTGATACAACAGGTTATATCTCCAGGATTTTCCTTTTCTTTTTTCAAACGAGGGTGAAGAATGATTTCTACCTTTATTTTTTTTAATTATGTTCAAGCAATTTTCAGTCCTTTCAGTTATTTCTGACTCAAACGTGGCTGGAAACCATGTTTCCCATAGTGTAGGATTCTAGGGCTACAAGGTATCCTGTCCTCAGATTTGGGGCCTTGTATGGCTGTGCTCAAACACTACACAAATTCACCGTTTTTACCATAGTTTACTAATTAGGCTCCAGATACATCCGGTCAATAATAGCAATAATACTTAGACTCCTTCATAGTGCTTTACAGCCGTCTCTAAGCATTTTACAGAGTCAGCATATGGCCCCCAACAATCTGGCTCCTCATTTTACGACCCCAGAAGGATGGAAGGCTGAGTCAACCTTGAGCCAATCAGGATCGAACTTTTGGCAGTTGGCAGAATTAGCTGCAATTCTGCAGTCTAACCACTATGCCATCACAGCTTTTACAAAAAAAAAAAGATTTCAACAGCCTCCTGGAACATTGCCTTCCCCTTAGATTGACATAGTAACACAAACCATCTCTAACATTTAAGCCACCATCCAGTTTTCCAGTTGCTAAGAATCATTTCTTAAAGTGGGGTATCTCTGCCTAATTTGTGAGTTCAGGGTACATAGGTAGGCCTCAATTTACAACCATCATTTAGTGACCATTTGAACTTACAATGGCACTGAAAAAAAAAATGATTCATGACTGTTTTTCACACTTACGACTGTTGCAGCATCCCAATGATCATGCAATCATGCGATCAAAATTCAGATGCTTGGCATTTGGTTCATATTTATGACGGCTGCAGTGTCCCGTGGTCATGTCTGATCACTTTTGATGAACTTCTGACAAGCAACATCAATGGGAAAGCCAGATTCATTCAAAAACTGTGTTACTAACTTACCAACTGCAGCGATTCATTTAACAACTTGTGGCAAGAAAGGTCGTAAAATGAGGCAAAACTCACGTAACCACGGAAAATTGGGGCTCAGTTGTGGTCATAAATTAAGGACTACCTATTGTATACATCTCTGACCCAGAATGCTAGAAGATGCGCTTGTTTATTTGTTTGTTTAAAACATTTATGAGGCCTCCTATCTTTTAACCAACTCTAAGCAGCTCCTTAACTTCTTAACTTTGTTTCACAACTTCTTAAGAGTTATGTCCTTAAGTTTAATCGTGTTTCACTTTCACACCTTCGAAGCTACATCGCAATTAGAAAAGTGAATACTGTTCTATTTGTATATACCAGTGGAGTTAACATAAAAGGCTTGCTCTATTCCCTTTGTTCTCATTTTCTGCCCTCAACCTTGACATATACAAATATTTATCAGCCCAAGATGTTTGTGAGCAGTGTCCTTAGTGTGCCTTTTCTCACTTGTTACACTGAAACACAAAGTAAATAAAACTCCGAAGTCTATGAAAGTCGGAGGGGGAAAAAATTGGCTAGCGAACCCAATTGCATCACCCTAGTTCTACATATTCTCTATTATAGCTTTTTCAAAAATAGTAAAGTATTGAACGTTTTTCTAAGCGGCCCAATTCCAGAGCACAGAGGTGGGCTGTATCTTTTCTTGGGGTGGGGCAGCACATTTTTACTCCAGGAAGCTTTTTTTCAGAAGAGAAAATGATAGTAATAAAAACGTGGTTGATTTATACTAATCTGTTGGTCTTTATTGAAAGAGAACCTAAATTAAAAAAAACAAGGAAGGTTATATTTGCCAATACTTTGCCTATGCGCAATTGGCAGAAAGATTTAAACTGGATAAAAAGAATTTGTTTTTGCAGATTTGAAAAACACAGGCCTTGAAAGGGAGTTATGTTTTAATGGCAGCCATCTCATTGCCAAGGTATACAGATTTTTGTTGAAAATGAACAAGATTTTTAAAAGGGGTAGAGAAAAAAAAGGGGTGAGGTGGAAGGCATTCACTTCCAACTCTTTCCAACAGTGAAATAATAACCACATTTACACTTTAGAAATTTAATAAATAAAAATAAATAAATGTACTATTGCAAGCCACTTCTATAACGACACAATTATTCGATCTTCAAATTAAAACCTGCTTCGTTGTTGTTTTTTTATTTCAAGCATAAAAAACACAGAAGCAATTTTCCAATGGAAACAGGCCTAAGTAGACTCTTTCTTTAGAACAGTTTACATTATCATGTCAACCAAGTCCATTTTTTTTCTCACTGTGAGAAATCGTATATCTTTCTATTTACACTTATTAGATTTGAGCCGGAATTTTCATAGAACTGTATTTTTTTTTATTTTATAAAAGGATGTATCATCAGCGTTGAACTGAGAAACTGTCAAAGATGTATAAGGGAATGTCAAATAAATGTTGGGAATGTAATCATTGTGAAGGTCCCTTTTATCATTTTGGTGGATTTGTAAGACTGTCAAGAAGTATTGGGATCATATATGTAGTCTGATTCAGAAAAATATTAACAATGGATGTAAAACTGAAACCAGAAAGTTTTCTTTTAGTTCTCAGGGATAAGCACATCGAAAGAAAACATAGGTTTAACTGAATCTGAGAGTTGGAAGGGACATTAGAGGTCTTCTAATCCAACCCCCTGCTCAAGTAGGAAACCCTATACTATTTCAGACAAATGGTTGTCCAATTTCTTCTTAAAAACGTCTAGTGTTGGAGCGCCCACAACTCCTGGAGGCAAATCATTCCACTGATTAATTATTCTAACTGTCAGAACATTTTCCCTTAATTTATCCCTATATGTGACAATGATAGAGAGATTTTTATTTGCACAGAGGCGGAAAGGTTTACAAATTCCGACAACTGAAGAGCAAATTCTGAAATTATGGAACTGGCAGAGATGACAAAATTGGCAACTTAGGTAAAAGACAAAAAAAGCCCCATCTATCTCCATTTTTACTGACAGACTTCTTGCTTGAGAAAGATATAAAGTTTTGATTTATTTTATTTATTTTATTTTTCACATTTATATACCGCCCCATTCCGAAGACTCGGGGCGGTTTACAGCTTATAAGCAATACTCTTACA
>JANHFL010007265.1:164358-177529 GCA_032468155.1 Oxyrhabdium leporinum | reverse complement strand
CCCCACAATCCGGGTCCTCATTTTACCTACCTCGGAAGGATGGAAGGCTGAGTCAACCTTGAGCCTAGTGGGATTTTTAGGATGTGCGGATTAGATCAGCTACAACTATAGAAATATTGAGTATTTTTACAATTAGACATGTATATTGTATTATCTTTGTTTAAACTTAGAGTAAGTGGTTACTTTGTTGTACGATTCTAATGTTATTTTGATTGTTAAATCTGTATATGTTTATATGATGTTTTTGTGTTTTTTGTTTTAACTTTGAGTTAGAGGTTACTTTAATATATATATATTGTATCCCTTTTTTGCCACTTTTTAGCTATTAACTTTTTCTCCTTTCTGATCCTCTTGTGCCCCCCTCCCTAATTTTTCATTTTCTGTCGTTTTGTATTTTTTATTGGAAACTTAATAAGGTTGACTTTTAAAAAAAGGGGAAAAAAACAAGGTTTTGTTTTCTCTGTCTATAGTAAAGTAACATTTCAGAGAAATAATCTACATTATTTTTTTCAGTCTGTTAGTTTCTCCAAAGTTTAGAATCAGGAAATCCACTGCCTATTGTCTGAAAAATTGCTAATACACGTGTCCACTAAAATATTAAAATATCATGATTTTTCTTCTCCCAAAGACAACTTCCTATTTATTAAATTAAAATTAAAAGCAAACCCAGAGTCTGGAAGGTTGAAAACTATAACTGTTATATCAAACTATGTCTGAGGTATTTTTTGGCTGGATCCACTTATCTCACGAAGCCAGAATAGCTAAACCAAACACACACAGCCATAAGACGGTAGTCTTCATTCGTTTAATGACCATTCGAAGTTACAACATCACTTTAAAAAAATAGCGACGTGGTCAGTTTCCACACTTAGGACCATTGAAGCATCCCCATGGTCACGTGATCAAAATTTAGATGCTTGACAGATGGCGTGTTGCAATGTTCGGGGATCATGTGATCGCTTTTTGTGATCTTCTGATAAGCTAAGTCAATGGGGAAGCCAGATTCACTTACTAACTCAACAACTGCAGTGATTCATTTAACAACTGTCACAAGAAAGGCCATGAAATGGACTCAAAACTCACTTAACAGCTGTCTTGTTCAGCAATGGAAATTTTCAAGTCAGTTGTGGTCATAAGACGAGGTGTACCTGCACGTACGAGAGAGGCTTCACACACCTGACCACCTAGCTTCCTGCTTAAATAATACACCTATCAGGAAATGCCTGTCACTAGTTTTGCTCCAAGGGGCTGTCATCTGAAAATTTTGCACCATAGGCATTAGGTTCGAAAAATGCACCCATCGTTTAGTTACTAAAGAAGAATGCATATTTCTTCCGCTTGTTAATAATCAAGGCAAAATGTTCACTTCCAATCATAATGTGCAACAAAAAGTAAGCAGAAACAATGATTACACCCTGCCACCTTTTGGCCAAATAAAGCTAAGAAAAACTTCCTATTAAGCCTACTTCTCTATCTCTGTGCGTATTTGTACGTACATACAATATGTCTACACTGGAAGAGAAAAAAAAACAAACAAAAATTGGCCCGTTTCTAGCAGAATTCTTGCCTTCATAACCACATTTCCAAGCTGCTGCACAAGCTATTTCCAACTCTACTTTGGAGAAATGTACGTGGAGCTTGCTTTGAAAGTTGCTGAAAGCCAAATGTTATGCAGGTAGTGCTCAACTTACAACCATTTCTTTAGCGACAGTTCGAAGTTTCAAGGGCATTCAAAAAAGTGACTTGTGGCTTTTTTGTTCACACTTACGACCGTTGTAGCAGGCCCGTGGTCATGTGATCAGGTGCCTGGCAACTGGCTCAAGGTTTATGACAGTTGCAGTGTCCTAGGACAGGGGGTCCCAAACTCCCGGGCCATGGGCCACTACCTGGCTGCGGCCCAGGGCACAAAAGCAAGGGGCAAATGCGTGCACACAGCGGCCACACCTGCAAATGGAGCTATGCACATGTGCTTGCCCGCCACTCATGTGGAACCATCCCTTCACCACCTCCTCCCACTCCCCCGCTGGCCCACTGACCTAGCAATAGACTTATATACCGCTTCACAGTGCTTTGCAGCGCTCTCTAAGCGGTTTACAGAGTCAGCCTCTGGCCCCCAAACAATCTGGGTCCTCATTTTACCCACCTCGGAAAGATGGAAGGCTGAGTCAACCCTGAACCGGTCAGAATCAAACCCCCTGGCTGTGGGCAGAGTTAGCCTGCAATGCTGCATTCTAATCACTGGGAGGGAAGGAAGGAAGGAAGGAAGGAAGGAAGGAAGGAAGGAAGGAAGATAGCAATAGCACTTACACTTATATACCGCTTCACAGTGCTTTCCAGCCCCTCTAAGTGGTTTACAGAGTCTCAGCCTCTTGCCCCCAACAATCTGGGTCCTCATTTTACCCACCTCGGAAGGATGGAAGGCTGAGTCAACCTTGAGCCTGGTGAGATTCGAACTGCCAAAATGCAGTCAGCCGGCAGTCAGCAGAAGTAGCCTGCAGTCCCGCACTCTAACCACTGTGCCACCACAGCTCCTACAGTCAGGTGTTCCCGTTTTGTGACCTTCAAACAAGCAAAGTAATGGGGAAGCCAGATTCATTTATCAACCGTGTTACTAACTTAACAAGCGCAATGATTCACTTAATAACTGTGGCAAGAAAGATTGTAAAATGGGACATAGTTCACTTTGACAACTGTCTTGCTTAGCGTCAGAAATTTTGAGCTCAATTGTGCTTGTAAATTGAGGACTAACTGTATTCATTGCCAGACTCTCTGTCTCGTTCCTCTTGCATCAATTCATGATCCATCCACCATTCCATGTTTCTGCTTCTGAAGGCCACCCAGAAGCTGCAGTTGTACGAAATGGCAGTTACTGGCAATCTGTTTTCATTACACCTGTGCAGAAATAGGCTTCTAGGCATAATGTGGGTTTTAAAACCAGACTTTTTCTCACCGGAACTAATGGATAGGGGATTAGAAAAGATTATGGGAGGTTGGTTTTGTACATGATAACCGTTGTGCAATTATTAAATGCACAAAGATGAAATATGCATAATGGAGAAATGGTTGGTGAAGAAGGCAGCATTTGCAGAGATGGCAAAATTGACTTGTCTGAGTAGAGAAAAGGCAGTAACTACCTTTGCGATTGACTGAAAACCTTTTATGGAGCTTTTACTAAAAATACGGAAATAATGAACTTGCCATTTATGGGTTTGATAGTTAGAAAGGGTAGAACATAGAAAAAGAGCCACTATACAAGAAGATAAACTATGCATGCATTTATAACTGGTGTAGAGATTGGAAGCCACTTTTCTGCATCTTTTTTATTTTTACTTATTACTGTTCGTCACAGTCAGCCAGATGTTCAGACTGGATTTGGAATTTTTGTCTATCTATCAAGTCCTCCCCAAGGACCTTGGATAGGTAGATGTTGATGCTTGATGCTGTTAAAGGTATTGTTACAGGATGTAAGCTCCTCCAGGTAAACCTGCTTTTATGCAATTTTGCAATACATGAACTATTAGTACCACTTTATAAATCTTTAGTAAGACCACACCTGGAATACTGGAATTCCAGTTTTGGTCACGTTACAAAAAGATGTTGAGATTTTGAAGGAAAAAAAAAAGTGCAAAGAAAAGCAGCTAAAATGATTAAGGGCTTGGAGACAAAAAACATATGAAGAACAGTTGCAGGACGTGGGTATGGCAAGGAAGGACAAGGGGGGACATAACAGCAGTATTCAAGTACTCGAGGGGTTGCCACAAAGAGGGGGGGTCAGCTTATTTTCCAAAGCACCAGAAGGCAAGACAAGAAACAGTGGATGGAAACTAATCCAGGAGAGGAGCAACTTAAGAATTACAGAGAAACTTTCTAACAGTGAGGACAATTAACCAGTGAAACAGCTTGCCATCAAAAGTTGTGGGCACTTCTCTTCATCACTGGAGGCTTTTTAAAGAAAAGACTGGACGACCACCTATCTGAGATTGTCTAGGTTCTCCTGCATGAGCAGGTGGATGGACTAGAAGACCCCCAAGGTCCCTTCCAGCTTTATTCTGATTGATTATATTGACCAATAGTGAATTTGTCAATGCCGTTGCTGTTGGAGTGGTACTCCAGCTGTTTTGGGATGGCGCCAGGGTGCCTATCACCATTAGGACTATTTTTTTACTTTCTTTTGCCACAATCCTTTTATATTTGCAGGCCTTTGTAATTTTGTTTTCTTCTCCGGTTCTCTTTCTTTTATTCTGCTTTATTCATGTCCACAATGCAGACTTTTGTCGTCTTTCTTGTCGACAGTTGTTAAGTCTGGGGTATTATGTGGCAGGTGCCCGTCTGTGGAATTCTAAAATCCCAGAACAATTTAGCTTCTTCGTTTTCTATTACTTTCTCTACTTTATGGTCCCACCAATACTTGCTTGCAGGCAAATGGTATTTCTTGCAGATCTTCCAATGCACCACCGTTGCTACTTCGTCATGCCACTGTTTGTTATTTTTATGACTTATTTAGCACTTTTCGTTTTTAAAAAAAAATATGATACTATCCTTTTCCTTTGCATTATTTTTATTCTAGGAAAAGCGGTTCTTTAATTAAAAAATAATAATTAAACAAAATGGTGGTTTTGAGCTACGACATCCTCCACAGCTTGGCAAATGCTGACATGAAAAAATGATCCTTCTGATCACAACCAACCTGGTTACCCCAGGGAAAACTGTTTACCATGCCCCCGTCAGAGCCTGAATCTGTGGAGGAAGATGAGCCAGAAAATCCTATGGAGATTGAGGGGGCAGCTTTGTTGGCTTTGGAGGAATATGGGGAGGAGCAGGCCAAGGCAGGCCAGGGCCTTTCAGGATTGGGAGGGCTTGTAGGCAGGGAGGAACGGGGGCAGGATGACCAAGAGAGGCTAAGCAGTGAACATGAGAGACAGCGCTCAGGAGATGAGCAGGAACCGCCCCCTCTGATCCCTGAGCATGGAGAGTGGAGAGAAGGTGGGAACAGCGCAGGCTGACATGACAACTCGGGCAGAGAGCGCCCCGCCCTCTTCACAAGGCACACCTCGGGACTGAGACTTAAGGAGATGCTGTGGGGAAGGGCATTTGCAGGGGTGGGCTGCTGGGGGTTCGCAGGGGTTCAGGCATACCCTTAGCTACGATTCTGCAGGGATCGCCGAACCCCCATATCCCGCTCCTGGCTGGACCCGCCCCTCCCAGGAGTCTCCACGCGGCCCACTGTGGATGCAGGTAAGTGCAGGGCATGCGCGGAGGTTCGGGGAGGGAGAAGAAAGGGATTCCCTAGAGCATCTGGAGCCAGGGGAGGGAGGCCATTTTCACACTCCCAGAGGTTGCAGGAAAGCCTCTGGACCTCAGGGAAGGCGAAAACGCCCCCCTCACCATGGTGCAGGAGGCCGGCTAGGCCATGCCCACCCAGCCACCGGGCAGAGAATCCCTTGCTGAGGTTGTTGAAGCCCACCCCTGGGCATTTGTCAGGAACAAACACTGAATTGGTAGTGTTTGGTGTGCCGGTACAGACATTTGGAGTTTGCAGGACTGCTTGCTTCTTCCTTATTTGTGAACTCAAGTTGCTTCTTCCTAACGTCGTGAATTCATTACCTTGCTCCTGACTTTGTGGACTCCTTTCCCTGTTCCTTTGTTTTGCTGGATTGGGTGCAGCCAGAGGCTGCTGTGCCTGTGTGCGCGCACTTTGCTCTGGGACTCGCCAAGAGCGTGGGAGCATTTGAAGGGAAATTTAGAGCATTAAAAGGGAGTTTGAACTCTCAGCTGGCTGTGTTGCCTCCGTGCTGCGCCCCAGGTCATCACACTATTGCTTGTGAAAGAAGCCAAGGCAGGAACATGCTTTTTTTGCCGACAATGCCCGCCCTTTGGAATGCCCTACCAGTTGAAATCAAGCAGCCCTCCCCAGCTTGATTCCATCTAAAAAACAGAAAATGCAGTTTTCATCACCAGACTATTTGCAGATTGAGTAGATCTTGAGGTATCCAAGCATGGCTGGCTGAAGGATTCTGGAAGGTTGAAGTCCACAAGTCTTAAAAAGTTTCTCAGCTTGGATAGCCGTGGACTAGATTCTTCTAAGATGATTGCATGTCTGAGGCATCTTCTACCGGGGCCTGCTATCTTAACTTTGAAATTTATTTATTACTGTGGATAGTTTGCGTTTTGGGGGAAATTCCTACTGTGGATGTTTTATTATTAACCTGTATGAGTCAACCACCTCAGGTTCTGCATTGCTTGGTGGTGTAGAAACTGAAGAGCTGAATGAGCGAATCTCCCTCTGCATTTAAGAAACAGTTTTATTAGCCCAGATTCAAGTCCTATTGCCTCGCAATAGGTTAAAAGAACACGAGTGCTACCACCACCATGGTTAGTTGACACCAGAAGCAAGTAAACATTGTGAGATTCCAACAGTTAGTGATATAATGATCTAGAGTGGAATTCTTGGTTACCTTACCAACTAGGTACATTATTACTCAACAAGGTAACTTCACCATTGTGTTATCTATCTAGTTGGGTAACGAAACATTCTCAAGCCAGCAACCACGTTCAGACGACACTACGAACTCCAGGGTTTAACCCTTAGTAACAAATATTTTCAATTTGAAGCTCGAGTATTACCGTTCCTTCAATGGGACTGAGAGTCTGACTCAGCTACTTACACATATCCTTTTGCAATTTTTGGAGGCCTCTTTAACTGTGATGGCTCAACGCTGATGACACTTCTTGCCATTCTAAGCCAAAGAATACCCAGTGTTGCAAGGACAATACAATAGGCACATCAAGCAATCCTTTGAAGAACTTCCAAAAGGTCAAGAAGCAATGAAACATCTTGAAATTCTCCCCCGTGCCTTGTTATACGGTGGGTCTTGGCCTACCTAGAAAGGGTGAGCCTCAAACTATTAAAATTCCCCATCGTTACCATAAAATGTGAAATTTGGAGGCAAGTCAAAGGGAAACTCTGCTTCCTGTTTTCTTTCTAATCTAAACCAATGCCACCTGAGAACTCAACCCTAGTTGAGTAACCCTAGGTAAAGACATGAGAATGCAAGAGGACAGATAGGCAGGCTCCATTGTCTATCTCCGTCAAGGTCATCATCCTAAGTATGTATAGCCACGAGGGCTCCTCGGTGCTCTCCGAGCTTGCTTGTTTTTCTTGCAGACGTTTCATGACCCAAACTAGGTAACATCATCAGTGCTAATAAGGAATGGGATTTGCTGCAGCACTGATAATGTTACCTAGTTTGGGTCACGAATCGTCTGCGAGAAAAACAAGCAAGCTCGGAGAGCACCGGATTTCAACTTCCAGAATCCTTCAGCCACTAAGGAGCCCTCGTGTCAGCCCTGAGCTACAAATATTTTCCCTTATAGTAGTACGTTCAGCCATCCTCAAAGCTCCTTTCTGGTTCTGTAAATGAAATGGGGAAACATCTGCAAATACCACCAGCCACTGTTCAACGGAGAAAGGAATAATAATGGCCCCAAGAAACATTTTTTAGTCAATGAGCATTTTTAGCAGCCGCCTTTTGGGGGGGGGGGGGGAAACAACGATCTTGAACCAATAAATCAAACACATATTATTATTTTTTTATTATTACTTGAGCCCCAGTGTTTTAACTGTAAGCAGCATTTCAAAACATTCTTTTCTTCTGCTGGGCATAAGTGTGTGTTTGTGTGTGCACGCGCACACGCGTGATCGTATACCTACACGTACAAACATTCCTGGTCAAAGCCTACATTGGTAAATTTATAAGGCGGCGATTTTTCAAACGGCAAATGTCAGCTTTCCCAAAAAAAATAAAAATAAAATAAAATTTAAAAAAAAAATAAATCACTTTAAGCATGTGCGTCTGTAGCATACAAAAAGCCGCATTGGCAGAGTCTCACTTCACTGTTTAAAAGGCCTTTGGTAGGAGCTGCGATTAGACGTCATACCTCAGTAGAGAATTGTGGGACTCAACACAGCAGAAAAGGAAGATTCAGAACGCCGATCTAGGCATTTTAAGAACCACAGATAGTCCTCGGCTTACGGCCACAATTGAGCCCCTAAGTTTCCGTTGTTAAGCGAGGCTTTTGTGAAGTGCCCCATTTTTTTTTACCCCCCTTTCTCGCCATAGTTGTTAAGTGAATCAGGGCGTTTGTTAAGATAGCAACGCGGATGCTGCTTCGCCATTGCCTTTGCCTCTCAGGTCGCTAAAAGTGGGGGGGTGTCACACGACCCTGGGACGCAGCAACCGTCATAACTATGAATCAGTTACCCAGCATCCAAATTTTGATCACGTGACCAGGGGGGGAGGGTGTCGCAAAGGCCGCAACGGTGAAAAACGGTCATAAGCCACGTTTTTTCAGTCACTAAATAAGTCAAGGACCGCCTGCATTGTGTATTCAGTTATGCATTATTTTTGTTGTTGTTGTTGCTGTTGTTAGGAATAAAATAAATAAAACAACCCCACCCAGAATTCAGACAGGCCTTTGTGAATCTTCCCTGCAAATACCTCAAGTCCAACATATTTCAGGGTTAACACTTACACATTTGGATTTAGCTTATAAGCACATACTTTAAAAATAAAATAAAATAAAATAAAAAATGTCAGGGAACCCCAATTCGAGAGACTGATTCGAAATCAGTTCCTCTTTACTGAGGGAAAAAAAGGTGAAGGCCAAACTCTGCTAAATCTGAGATTGTCCCTGCAAGACAGGCAATCATGAGAAAAGTTGAGGGGACAAAAATGGCTCACCCAGATGCAGAGCAGTCGAGCGATTTCCTGTTCCTTCCACCGCTAACTCATATTCCCTCTCGGACATGTCACCATCTAGGCCTTCCTTCAATGCAGTCCACTTTTAGGAGGGGAACTCCATGTAAGAATCTTGGTGGGTACATTATTTGGGGGGAGTATTTCTAAGGCCAAAAAGCAGCAGGGAGCCGGGGGGGGGGAATTGTCCCAGAAGCCCAACCTCCATTATTTGTTTGTGTTTCAAAGTTAAGACTTCTCAATCTGACACTGTTGGAAGAACAGTTCTATTTAACAACACTGGTTTGCGACAGTCACGTGTACTCTGGCCTTCAGAAGAATCAGCCAGCAATTCAACCTATTTGTTTTTCTTGAACAAACTGGAACTCGGTCCTTAAGTACTAGGTACTTTTAAAACCAGTGTTTCTTCAAACTTAGCAACTTTAAGGAAGTTGAAGTCCCCTCATCTTACAATTGCCAAGTTTGAAAACCCCCCCGATTTAAACCTGGTTCTGCTTCTTTCTTTCTTTTTTACCTTTATATATATGCAAATATAACGTAATGACTTAAAATCACTGCAAATGTAACATAATGACTTAAAATCAATCTATTGGCACTGTAAATTCTCTATTTGGAATAAAACGGAGCTGGTTAGGAAGGCGTGCACCTTCAAACTTTTTTCCTCTCAAGGATGGCTGGGAATTCTCTGCTGCAATCCTAGCCCAGTTGTGGGAAATAGCCCAGTTGGAAAATATTGATGTCAATCTTTACAATATTTACTGCAAGTAGTAGTGTTTCCTGAAGTCGCCAAGGAAATATTTCTCGAGTTATTGTTGTTGTTTCATTTCCATCAGGGCTGGGAAACTACATTTTCTGAAAGCATCCTGATCTAAGTAGTCAACATTTACAATTCAAGCTTTAAGACGAAGTTTCTGTCCTTATACACAAAAGGAGATTAGCAACTCATCACAGATCACCCTGGACAGCATGCCCACTAAATGCATGGCATGTGCAAAGACAGGTTATTTGTATAAACCTTTTCCTTAGGACAGGGGTCTGATACTGGGCCGTGGCATGCCACAAACCGGGCCACGCAATTAAGCAAAGCCCCATCCGTGGGATGCAGCCAGCACACAACACCACGTCCCCTCCAGTCCACGGAAAAACCCCCCTCCACGGAACCCCATCCCTGATGCCCAAGGTTAGTTAGCAAAAACCAAAGTGTGGCAAGTAAACTGAGGACATGATCTCCAGTTGCAATCTGTTTCCACACAATACTCTTTAGATAGGAAGGAAAAACAAACAAACGTATTTTTAAGAGATAAGAAGGAAAAACAAACAAACGTATTTTTAGGACTCCGCAACTTTTCATAGTGGCACGCCCAAATTTGTCCCAACTTCTAAAATGACACTATTCATCTTTATTTTAATAGATCAAGTACCTGAAAAGCGATGCTCACAGATGCAACATTTCACCCTCATTTCTCTTTTTCCTTAACTTTGGAGGTAAGCTGGACTTGAAACCCTTCCTTCACTAAGGATTTTCAGTGCCAAAATGGAACACCAGTGAATGGCTGTCAGTATTTTCTGGAGAAGCAATTCAAGGCAAGCTTTATTGCAGAAACGTAAACCTGAGGCCCCCATTCCTGAGCAAGACTGCTGAGTGTTCATTTACATACGAGTGCAATATACTTGTGTTATCATAGTACGCCTGGCTTAGGGGTAGAGAGAAGGGAGGCCAGAGGGAAACAGCGCTTTGGTGAGAAGCAGAAATAAATTAACGACCACAATAACAATCCAAAATTGAGATGGAATTCATTGGAGTACCTTTAGAGGTTTAACACCTGCTAAAGCGTGACTAAAGAAAAGGGTTTTGAATGGTTATTATTAGAAGCAGCCTAGTTCAGACATGCTTAAGGAGGAAAAAAATGTAACATAAACCCTTGGGGTTTCCAGAGACTGAAACAAGAGCATCGAGGGGCTGTTTTGTGTGTGTGTGTGTGTGTGCACACGTATGTGTGACAATGACAAAAGTCAAGGTAACATCCATAGCCGTTGCCACACAAACAAAACTAAGCTCCTTTTTTGTGTGTGTATATTTCAGCATCCCACTCACACAAAGAGACTGTTCTTTGATCGTAAGAGTCATAATCTGAATATTTTTGGAAAAAAAAAACCCATCCCGCTCTCTGCCCCACACAGGCACCCCTGGTCTGAAATCCCTTCAAGTACGTTGGAAGGAAAAGAAAAAGATGAACAGTCAGTATAATATCAAACCAGATGTGCTGGGCGCTATCCTAGTTTAGGAGGAAAATACTCTTCTTAAACAATGGAACAACAAAAACAGTAAAAGCCCTTTAAAATTCACAAAGCAGTCACCCTGGCACAATATTTTTTTTCCCCCCCCTTAGAAAAATAATAGAAAAATAAAGGATAAACATTATCCGTCTATTTTATCCATCGCATAATGTCTGTTCGGTTTCAAGGCATTGCCTTTTTGGAAAAGCTGCCCAAAGCAGAAGCATTGGTCTTCCCCCTATGCAACCCTCCCCAGGATTGGCCCCCTCCCCCAAGCATTCCAGTGGAAAAAAAATAAGTACAAACTTGTACAAATCTCATCACGCTTATCCGCACCCTAGAAAACTATAAATACAGGTCTAAAAGAATAAACATTCCGATTTAGCAAAAAGCAGGAGGAGAATTGGGGAGAGCGCCACCTCCTTTGGTGCCCTCACACAGAAACACACACGCGTAATCCAGTCAGGGATCCACCAGCTATCTTTACAAATGGCCATAAAGAACCTGGTGAAGTTTACACACACACAGAGAGAGAGAGAGAGAGAGAGAGAGGCCAACAGGTTTCTCAGGGATTTTGCCCGCAGTCGCTACGCATGACCCATCAACACGGAGCTCCTTTCTTTAACTGGCGTTTGGTAAGGACATACTTGAAAAATTCATAGACGGACCAGGCGATGGCAGTTGAAGGCATCTGGTAGATCACACGTGCTTGGACACCCTTAAAATACCCGGTGACCCCTCCGAGTTGATAGACTGTTCTAAAGGCGTTGGCCATGCCAGAGAGGTGCCCGCTAATGTTCACAGAACTCAGCACCAGGTTCTCCTGAGTGTTGAGCAAGGTCTTGCAAACGTCCAAGGGGGTGGTGGCAGCTGCCGCCACAGCTCCTGCCAGGGCACCCGAGATGATGTGCGAGCGAGGGTTGTATTGTCTCTGGGGGTTGATCTGCTCCTGCATGAACTCATAGGTGATAAAATGGATGGCTTGGAAAGGGATGTTCATGGTGAGCTGGGTGGTGTAGCTACGGTAAAAGGCACCCAAGCCTTCCGTCCGATGCACTGTCCGGATGCACTCCGTGACTGTCTTGTGCGGGGAGTTGTACATCTGCATGCGCTGCTTCACCACTGGCATCGGGAGATCAGACATTGCGCAGGTCCCAGGCGGAAAAGGAAAGCAGAGCGAAGGAACCACACAAGAGACAAGAAACAATAAAAGAAATCCAAGTTAGATCAAGGTCGCGCACTGGAGTGGAAGATACCCATTCATGAAGGGCCAGTTGGGAGCAGGGCACGAACGCTGCAGGTGGCCGCGCTGTGATTTATCACTTGCCTAATGGCGCTGCACCAACTCAAATCCTTTCCAAGCAAAAGACAGAGAATATTGCCTATTTTTAAGGCTGCATCCTGACTGGCAGGGATGTTTTCCCCACTGCCAGGTTGCAAGCACATGATAGGCCTCCTTTCATGGAGTGAAGAGTTGTTCTTGGAAAGGACGAGGAAAAACTTTGGCTAAAATATTCTCTTCATAATGTGTAGCAGAGATACCACTAGAAGAGAATATTTGTTGAATTGTGATCTCTGAGCTTGGTTCTTTGTTTGCAGATGTTTCATTACCCAACTAGATAACCCCATCAACATATCTGCTGAACTTACCTAGTTGAGTAAGGAATTGTCTGCAAGAAAACCACCAATCTCAGAGTTTACCAAGGACCCCACAGTATCTTTCTGATAATCTCTAGAAAGAATTTCTTTTGCTATACACTTCTTACAACCCTATGATGTTAAGATACATTCTGTATATCTTAGAATCTTCTGACATCTGATATGGAACCCTGGTGTGCAATAGCAATAGCACTTAGACTTATGTACCACTTTACAGTTCTTTCCAGCCCTCTCTAAGCAGTTTACAGAGTCAGCCTCTTGCCCCTAACAATCTGGGTCCTCATTTTACCCACCTCGGAAGGATGGGAGGCTGAGTCAACCTTGAGCTGGTCAGGATCGAACTCCTGGCAGTGCCTGCAATGCTGCGTTCTAATCGGTGGGAAGGAAGGAAGGAAGGAAGGAATGGAAAGAAGGAAGGAAGGAAGGAAGGAAGGAAGGAAGGAAGGAAGGAAGGAAGGAAGGAAGGAAGGAAGGAAGGA
>JANHFL010007265.1:128769-141286 GCA_032468155.1 Oxyrhabdium leporinum | reverse complement strand
ACAGTTAGAACAATTAACCAGTGGAACAACTTGCCTCCAGAAGTTGTGAATTCTCCAACACTGGAAGTTTTTAAGAAGAAATTGAGCAACGATTTGCCTGAAATGATGTAGGGTTTCCTGCCTGAGTAGGGGGTTGGACTAGAAGATCTCCAAGGTACCTTCCAACTCTGCTATCCTATTCTAATGAGTCATGTGATGATTATACAAATCTGTCTCCCCCATTGACTTTGCTTGTCACTGGGAAGATCACATGTGGCGATTGTGTGACTCCGGGATGTTGCAACCATCGAAAATACCCACCAGTCGCCAGGCACCCAAATTTTTAATCCTGTGTCCGTAGGGATACTACTATAGTTGTATGTACGAGGAATGGTTGTAAGTCACTTTTTTCAGTACCGTTGTAACTTTGAATGTTCCCCAAACAGTTGCAAATTGGGAAATGCAAGCCAAATTGTACATCCCTTTGTGTAATGGGCAGCTTCACCAGACGATGAAATCAGAATGAAGACTCAAATCAGTTGCACAGGAGAAGAGGATAAGAGAATCCCGACTATAGGCAGTGCTTGATTTATGACCACAACTGAGCCCAGAATTTATGGTGCTAAGTGAGAAATGTGCTAAGTGCGTTTCGTCCCATTTTACAACTTTTCTTCCCATATTTGTTAAGTGAATCACTGCAGATGCAAGAGATGGTCACATGACCCCGGGACACTTCAACCATCATAAATATGGACCGGTTGTCAAGCTTCCGAATGTAAACCACGTGACCAGGGGTGGGGTGGGGGGTTGCTGCAACGGTCATAAGTGTGAAAAACGGTCATAAGTCACTTTTTTCGAGTGCCGTTGTAACTTTCAACAGTCACTAAACGAACGGTTGTAAGTTAAGGACTACCTGTATTGTTTCCCCCCCTTATCTTTTCCTCCAAAGATTATGGTTCTTGCGAGCAAATTGAGTATTCCTAAGAGCCGGCTTTTAATACGTAAAGCTTTTAAGCACAGAAAGAGGTCCTCGTTCATTTGGATTTGAAGGGCACCTTCAAGAAAGAAGAGAGAAGGGGGGACGGGGGGGAAATAAGTGGAAAAACAAGGAAAATAAGCTACCCCCATCCATCACCCCATCGAAACAAATGATACAGGCAATCTCTCCCCTAGCCTGACCAGAATTGAGTGCCCTTATCGGTCACAGATGCTGGTTGACGGTTCATAGGGAAACTGGAAGACAGAGGAGGAAGGGAAGTAGAATCGTCAGAGTCCGCCAGCCTCGTGCTGCAACATCTCATCCTAACTCCACGTGGTTAGACCAACGCTCGTCGGCACCGCAGTTGTGCAACTGGTGTGTTCAAAATGTACAGTGAGGCCATTGCACAATCTCCAGAGGGGCAACTTGAGATGGCTGTTGGGGGGGTGGGGGTGTCGATTTCCTCCCGCCCACAATATAAAATTTTATTAAGAGTTTCTAAAAGAGGGGGAGAGAGGGAGAGATAAAAACGAACAAAACCTAATATAAAGTAAAGAAAAAGACAAACAGAACAAGACAAAAGGGCGAAAAGAAAAACGAAAGAAAGAAAATTGAAAGTAGCTTCCGATTTTCCTTTGCAGCAGTTGTAAGTATTATTACAAAACTAGTTACAAAAGAAAGCTCTTTCTTCCCACCCCCCAACCCCGCTCTTACTACTGTATTTTTTTTCCCTAATCGTCAAAACCGTAAGCCGTAAGTTTCTTTTTCCTGTTTCATGCAAAAATGACAGCATGAGGAGAATATCCAGGAGGTGTTTAACCGCATTCGTAGGACAACATTCCATTGATAACAACAATCGCACTGAGGAGAAGCTTCCAGAGGCAGACAGAGGCTGAATTTGGAGATAATTGTATTTTGTGACTTGTAGCTCATAGTTCTGGCCATGTAGTTCTTGGCGTGCCTTCGATTCATATAAGTTTAATGGTTGCCATTCAACAGATACATTTACTTTGAACCTTCATCTCTCCCATTAAGAGGGAGAGGAGGGGGAAAACCCACCATTTATAAATCTGCTTGTATGTGTCTGTAAATAGGTTTATCAGAAGTGGGGGAAAGCGGACTTAACATGTCATTATATTTACTTTATTTATTTTTACATAAATAACCCAAGGCGGTGAATCTACCTCCTCCTCTGATTTTCCCCACAGCAACAAATCTATGACGTGGGTTGGGTTGAGAGAGAGTGAATGGCCTGAAGTCGCCCAGCCGGTTTTTTGTGCCTAAGGCAAGACTAGAACTCACAGTCTCCTGGTTTCTAGGCCAGCACCTTAGACACTACACCAAACTGGCTCTACAAATACTACAAAGGATAGTACGCTAGTCATATGCATACACGCAAACAAGGTACTTTTTTCTAAAACCGAGGTGCCTTCTTATCTAGCCAAAAGTGTATCATGCGTGCGCATGAAAGGCAAATCTGTACACATGTGTGTGTGTGTAAGAAGACAAATCTGCAGAGGTCTTTTAAAAAGGGCCTTCTACAAAGTAGAGAGACAACTATAGCAATTGATCATTTTTAAATGTACGGAATCTTGACTTACTGTCGGGAAAGGAAATAAATTACGTTTTACTTTGTGCGTTTGATTCGGAGTGAGTTGTTGGGATTCCAACTTAAGAGCTGATTTTTGGGAAGCCGCATGATGGGGGGGGGGTTGTTTATTTAACAAAGCTGCAAATATATTTTGACTAACTGTTGAATGACCGTTGGGATTGTTTCGCATATATTTTAAGTTCCTGTTGAATTGTCACAAGGCGTACAGTTTACCGGACTGATTTTGACAGGAAGCTACCTGAAATTCGGCAATGATTTCAATCCGAACCTACAGTTCGGCAATGATTTCAATCCGAACCTACAGTTATACTTGATTTTGAGGCACCATTTGGCAGAGAGGAGCTGGTGAAGACCCTGAGTAGGTGCTACCAAAACTACCCACGAGTAGGTGCTACCAAAACTACCCACGAGTAGGTGCTACCAAAACTACCGTGCTGCTACAGTACAAGTAAAGGAGAATATTTGTACCTTGGGGTTGAAATGAGGGCTCCTGGGTGCTCTCTGAGCTTGCTTGTTTTCTTGCAGACGTTTCATTGCCCAAACTAAATAACATCCCCAGTGCTAGTAAGGAGTGTGGTAACTGACAGCAAAGAGCACTTCTTACTAGCACTGATGATGTTGCCTAGTTAGCGTAGTGAAACATCTGCAAAAAAAAACCAAGCAAGCTCAGAGAGCATCAAGGACCCTAAATTATTGCATGTTCTTTTATACACACAGTTGTGCACTCAGAGACCTCCTTCTTTATAGGTGAACATTTCTGTAAATGTGCATTCTGGATGTGCATACACGGCAGATACATTTTTATAGCAACATGCTTCTCAAATCCCACAGATTATTTCCTTCTCCGTTTTCCTTCTGTCAGATTTATATCCCGTCTTTTCTTCCTAATATCAAGAATAAGACCCAAAGGTGCTTTTTTTTTTTCAAAAGGCAATTGGACTTTGTTTTGAAGAAGCTTCTTGGATGAGAGGCGAAATATTTTCAAGGAAAAACAAAGCCCGGTTGCCTTGTGAAAAATGCACCTTTGGGAGCTGGATGACTGAGAATCTCCATGGGCATTAAGAATAAGAACTTCCTTTCATTTTACTTATAGAATAACAACCTTGTAAAGTTGGGCTAAGAGGAAGTGTGACTGGCCCAGTTTCTCTCAACTGATTTCTGCCATTCAACCTGAACTTCAAGCTGGGTTATCTTCAGTTTTGGTCCAACACTGTAAACACAATCTTAGAAGAAGTCTGTATCTCAGGGGTCCCCAACTCCCAGTTCATGGACCGGTATCAGGCCGTGGCATGCCAGCAACTGGTCCACACAAACAAGCGAAGTTCCATCTGGGGATGCAGGCAGCATGCAAAACCACACCCCCTCCTCCGTGCAAACCAGCATCTGCATTGCCTGCATCGGATGAAGAGAGCATATCTTTCTCCTTCTGTCCTGGCCACTTTTTACAGAGACATTTTAACAAACTGCATTGCTCTTTGGTTTGGTGGCAGCAGTGCCTCAGATAGAAAGTCCATACAGAGAGAGGTGAGGACAGCCGAGAAGATTATAGGAAGCTCGCTTCCCATTATTCAGGATGCTGCTTATAAGTGCTCCGTGCTTAGAGCTCAAAGCATTGTTAGAGACCCCACACACTCACTTCATGGTCCGTTTCTGTTGCTCCCCTCTGAGGGGGGAGGTTTCCAAAGTATTTCTAGCAGGACTTCCAGACTCTGCAACAACTTTGTTCCCTAGGCCATCCGCCTGGTAAACTTGCAAGATTCGTTTCTCTTGCCATGTACATGTACACATCCAAACTAGACTGTGTTGCTTCTCCGTGTCATAGAATATATGTGGATTTATGCTTATTTATTTATTTATTTATTTATTTATTTATTTATTTATTTATTTATTTATTTATTTAGTCGGGTTCATGTAGTGTCCATTGGAGGTGGTGACCCTTGGAGAGCTGTATGCAACAAAATTTCATTTTAATTTATGCCAATTAGTGTACATTCAAAGGGACAATAAAGTTAGACTAAGTCTAAGTCTCCAGTCTACGGAAAAACCTCTCTCCATGGAACTAACCCCTGGTGCTCGATAAGCTGGGGGCCGCTGCTGCATCTCACTAGCAAATGTTATTAAAAAACATAAACGCTTTCACGACCAACCCCTCGCTTCATCAGATGTACACAATGCCACAAAGCTTAGCCATTACAATTAAATTTGTTAGTTGAAAAAGGTGTTCTCAGACTTTTGAGTATTATTATTTTTTTACTGTTATAGATTTACACGGTTCTCTTCCGACAATACAAGCTTGATACTGCACTGTCTTTCCAGGTGCCCTCGCTTAAATGTAAGTAGACATTTGGTGCCAGAGAAATGTGTGTTAATTTGCCAAGAGGACACACAATTTGCTACTGCTCTCTGGAATGTGGTTGCGCAGGTTGCCTAACGTTGCCTACAGAACCCTTTCCCTCTTAAAATATTTCAGCGATTCTTGTCCTTAAGTCAGTATTCTCGTCTTACTTCCTCTTCATTGGAGAGGGAATTTATATGTGGGACAGCAAAAGTCTTAGGTCTTTCTACGGATCTGGGCAATCTGAATCAGTCCTTGGTACACCTCCTGTCTGTCATGATGAGGTTGCAAGACTTGCATGAGCCTTGAGAAGTCAAGCCAATAAAGTATGGATCAGCTTCTGAGTCTTCCTTTGGAGATGCAAAGTGGAACCGTTAGATTCACACTGGTCCAACTCTTGCTTCATTCTATCTTCTGACTCCTGGAAGGTCACCTATCACGACCCCATTACCAAGCTCCCATCCCCAATAAATGACTGGAGGGTTGACTTTGTTGCTTCTCCTCCATTGTGGGAAAATAGGGGTGGGAGTTAAACCATTTCCCCATGATAAACCACAGTGTGGGGCTCAAAGAGTGCATGCAGTGAAGGTGCTTCGGTTGGCATTCTTTCTCTGAATTCTATCCTGCTTGTATTGCTTTATGAAGACTCAAAACATTGGGACAATACTACTGACGGGGGTATATGAGTGCGAGGCCAATGGCTGCAAGGTGTCAGAACATGCCATGTAGCAGGAGGAGGGAAATAATTATTTCCAGATGTCTAAAGGTAACAGAATTCTTACATTCCCATGCTCTCAGCATGCCAGCTGTCTCTAAAAGATGTTGCCTACATTCTTCCTTTCAGATGACATGGGTAAGTTGATTCAGATAAGTTGATATGGATACAATTGCATTCCTTTCCTCCTAACACACCTATATGTTCAGATATACAAATAATCTGGGCAGAGTGGTTTAGATTGCGAAACAAGAGAGAAAGCAGTGGAAATTTCTCTATTTCCCCATCTGTCACAGATCCCCAGACATGTGAGTTTGGTCTTGGTAAGACCACACTTGGAATACTGCATCCAGTTTTGGTTGCCACAATGTAAAAAAAAGATGTTGAGACTCTGGAAAGAATACAGTAAAGAGCAACAAAGACGATTAGGGGACTGGAGGCTAGAACATATGAAGAGCGGCTGCAGGAATTGGGTCTGTCTCGTTCAATGAAAAGATGGACAAGGGGTCACATGATAGCAGTCTTCCAAAATTGAAGGGGCTGTCATAAAGAAGAGTGGGTCAACCCATTCTCCAAAGACCAGGAAGCAGGACAAGAAGTAATGGGTGGAAACTAATCAAGGAGAGAAGCAACCTAGAACTAAGGAGATTTTGTTCTGACAGTTAGAACAATTAACCAGTGGAAGAACTTGCCTCCAGAAGTTGTGAATGCTCCAACACCGGAAGTTTTTAAGAAGAGATTGGACAATCGTTTGTCTGAAATGTTATAAGGTTTCCTGCCTGAGCAGAGGGTTGGATTAGAAAACCTCCAAGATCCCTTCCAACACTGTTATTCTGGTCTTCTGTTGTAATCCTAGTGCCCAAAGAGAATGGATAAATTCCATTTGTAGGCCTGTTGGGTTGACATGGGGATGACTTTGAAGAGCATCCAAAAAGTTGCAGCTGGTACAAAATACAGCAGTGCGAGCAATTATGTGCTCTGCTCAATCAATGCATGTACAACATTGCTTTGTGAGCTGCAGTGGTTGCTACTCTGTTTCTGGATTCAATTCAAGATGCTGGTTATGACCTATAAGGCTCTATATGGCATTAGACCAAGTTATTTGAAGGACCGTCTCTCCATGCTTAGATCTATCCATCCCATCAGGAGAGGCATGTTATGGGTCCAATCTATGAAAGTGTGTCCTCTGGCAAGAACCAGGAAGAGAGCCTTTTTTTGCCATGGCACCTGCCCTGTGGAACACCATCGGTCTGGATCTAGATTGAGACCCCAACTCTCCCGGTCTTGAGGAAGATCCTGAAAATACCGTGCCTGGGGATCTGGCAAAGTTGGGGAGCTCTTACAATGTGAGCTGTTGAGCTGATGGAGGCTAAATTCTGCCACCGATCATGATTTTCCGTTTTACACTGAGCATGGATAGTTTTTGTATGTTTGCATATTGGCTTTTAACTTGTTTTCATTGGACGGTGTGTGAGCCTCCAAGTGTTGCTCAGATGAGATAGGTGGATATACAAATAAAATAATAAATAAATGGAACCCTTGGATGCTAGGAAACTGGAGGCTCACGTGAGGTCAACAAAGGCAGCTCTTGCTGGCTGTCATTACAGTTAACCTAACTTCCCAATAGTTCAAATTTTCCACAATAATGGATGTCCCGTAGAGAACGAAGGTAAATGTTCCTTGGCAATAGCGATATACAATATTACCCAATATGCGATCTATTTACATCCAGAAGCAACAATCCAACAGAAAATAAGCTATTTCTACAAAATTAAACTGGTTTGTTCCGGAGCTTCATTGTGGTGCCTTCCATTAGTGTCAGGTCCATATTGGAGAAAGTTTTGCTACCTGACATTTAGACAGAAGGTGTGGGGTTTATTTTTTTTCTCATAATGGCCTGGAGCAAGGTTGTGTTTGGGGCGTGGTGATATAAAGGAGATGCTAACTTTCTCTGCCAAAGCCAGGGTTGTTAAGAAGCATTTGAGCCACGGTGGACCTTCCTGGAGAGTTTGTGTCTTGGCAGTTTCCTAAAAGTACCACATGCTAATCTGGATGTCCAGGTGATAAAAGTTGTGGGGTGACTGATCTAGGAAATACCCATGCCAGTCTGAGATCTTGGAGAGCTGGTGCCAATTTGGGTAGAAAATAGGGTAGAGGAACCGATCGTCATCTTCTATAAGACAACATTTTCAGCTAGGGGTGGAGAATTAGTCACAATGACTTCCTCAGTTGATATAATTTTATACAGTAGTCATTCTATCCAGAGATGGAATTATACAACCAAAATGTCTCTTAGTAGCAAAGCTGTAATTCAAGACATTTTACGAGGTAAGACGTCTCCAGCCAAGTCAACGGAAGACACAGTTCCCTCTTCCTTGCTCAACTTTCTGCCCCAAGCAGGGTGGAGCTGAACTTGCAGTATCCACCCCCCCCCCACACCCCCAAATGGCCGTTTCTTCTCAGCTGATTAGAAGGCTAAAGCCAACGTTATCTCAAGCTAATTTCTAAATGGGCAGGAGACGTTTGAGTTGCTGGTTCTTAAAGCAGGCCATGGATTAGGTCTGATAAAGGAGGTGTGGCTGGTTTGAAGCACCCTAGAGGGAGGACATTTTTTTTCTTCTGAGAAATAGGACCTACCCTCTTTATCTTGCAGATCCAGTAGGATTCACAAAGATACACACCCTAGGAGAGATGTAGGTAGTCCATTTTCATCTTTCCTGATCCACCAGCAGCCATCGCTCCTGCCAAACCCCCCAAATGGGACATGATCATGCTATTCTTTTTCTGAGCCCAATAAAATCTCTCCTCCTCTACACCACGATGTGCTAAACAGGCTACAATGGTTGAGATCACGTAACAACATGCTAAGTCAAAGCCAACCTTTTATGCTTGGCATGTTGGTGCCTCTCATTTCTGTGCTTGGATAAACGTTATGTAACAAGTTAAGTAGTAAGAGCAGAATGAAAAGTTTATTAGATCAACCCCTACCAAAGTATTTCCACCATCTTTCTTTATATGTTAGCGGTCCCATCAGCAGAAATGTTTGGAGCACAAGTCCAATATTGCACTCAGCAGAATGTGCAGTAGCAATATGACTGATTTTCCACCTGTTCAGGTAAGTAAAATACTATACAATGTTGTTTAAACCCTGTTCCACACATCATTCTAAATCATTGACTTAGTCAGGTTTTTCCCATTAAGCCCCCATTGGCTGGATTCACAAATTATACCAGGTCATAGCTTGCCAACCACAGTAACACGAAAAACAATAAGCCAACCAACCATCAAATCTTGCTTTGGCCTAATATAGCGTGAACCTAGCCAAAATATGTATATGCTGAGGCATTAGAGTCTAACATCTTATGAACAACTGAAACTATTTTTTAAGCAAAGAAAGAAAAGGAAAATAATTCACCTGGCTTGTGGCATAGATCACCAATTGTAGATAAGTTGTGTCTCCTTCTGAGTAGTGCTGAAGATTATTCCCCCTACATTCCAGAATCTTCTAGAATTCCTTGTGTGCTTGTTCATCAGCCACAGTTGATCTTCAAGTAGCCAGCAAAAGTTCCATACAGTATCAAAGATGGGCCACTGTACTATTTGGCCAAATGTAAGAAATAAACAATCACATTAATGTTTGCTTCAAGGCAGAGAAAGAGGATGGCCAATATACTGTAATTAGCATCAGAATCTGCATTATAGACAGCTAATCTGAAGTTCTATGCATTAGATTTATTGGCCATTTTACACGTGGACACCATCTTGAGCAAATTTCCCTGGGAAGATAATCCACTTTATCCTTTGCTTTCCTCTTGTTCATGGAACAGGGAGAGGCTGCCTTTAGCAAAGTAATTATGCCACCTTTTGTGTTCCTGTGTTGACTCAGTCTCTTCCACAACTTGTCTTTCCAGTTTGCAGGTCCTCGGGTAACGCAGATGAAGCTGCTGCTTTGAAAACCACTGCCAGGGGTCCCGCAGCCTGCTGGTTGGATGGAGAACACACAGAAAGTCATCAAGAAGAAGTTGCTGCCCCTTCAACTTTCATGTCAATGAAAGGACTAGGGGTGACACATGATAGCAGGGTTGCAATATCTCAGGGGTTGCCACAAAGAAGAGGGGGTCCATCTATTCTCCAAAGCACCTGAAGGAAGGACAAGAAGCCATGGGTGGAAACTAATCAAGGAGAGAAGCAACCTAGAACTAAGGAGACATTTCCTGACAATGAGAAGAATTAATCAGTAGAACAGCTTGTCTCCAGAAGCTGTGGATGGTCCAACACTGGAGGTTTTTAAGAAGAGATTGGACAGACATTTGCTCAGAACGGTATAGGGTTTCCTGCTTGAGCAGGGGGTTAGACTAGAAAATCTCCATGGTTGTTTCCAACTCTGTTGTTATGTGTTCTCCTTCTTCCATTTCATGTGCTTGTTTTGTCCCATTGGGGCAAGGATTCTTCATATCTCTTGACCCCAATGAGAGACGGCTAAATACGTGAGTATTGAATGTGTAATGGTGGGAGCAGCAATAAAATATCAGACTAGGTTGATGCACTGCATTAAACTCTGGTTTTTTCCTAAACTAGACATTCCTTCAAAGTATATAATGTATAAAGTATAATGAACTAACTACAAGGATATTATATGCAACTTACTGGAAAAGCTGTTAGATTCCATACTTGACAGAAGGGTTGATCAAGTTATAGGAGCATGCTTCGATCTCCAGAGTAACTCTGATGTTGAATTAAACTAGCGATGCATCTCACTAAACCATGTTTGTATCATGGTTAATTACACAATTAGCCATGGAGTTATCAATTCATGAAGCACCCAGTCTGACCAGGTTCCTCTCAATTTGTAAGTCATAAACCATGGTTTCCACATTACAATGGGAGAATATATTTGTATAATATATTTGAAATATTTGTATGAAGCCAACCACAGGCTGGGACTGGGAATTTGTGGCTTGCAAAGTAGATTCTGGCTGCTCTAAAATATGATCATTTTCTAACTGCTGCTAATGAAAGAATTTAAATGATTAAGGGGATGTACCTTAGGTCCTACAAAACCTATACTATATAAGGTATAGAGTACACAGAAAAACATTGGTAGTAAATATGTGGTCTAATGGTAGGCTGAGAGTCAGATGGGTGTAGTGCTTAGGGCACTGACCTAGAAACCAGTCCACCTTAGACACAGAACCTAGCTGGAGGAATTTGGGCCAGTTCCTTTCTCTTGGTTCTAAAAAGAAGACAATGGCAAACCAGTTCTGAAAATGTTGCCCAGAAATTTGCTTAGACTAGTCAAGGCAGTCTTCAGGAGTCAAGACTAACTCAAGGGAAATACACACAAAAAAAAGAAAGTTAGCTTGAACTTGTAGAACAACATTCCCCCCACCAGTGCCTGCCAGATGTGAATGAACTTCAACTCCCAGAACGTCCTCATTTTTGGGAGGGTGCCAGATTGGGGGAGGTTAATGCAGGTAGGATAAAGAAAACATTGAAATAATTGCCTGTATTCTTATGAATTTTATATCTGCCAATTGCAGCCTTTCCATGTTGACTGCAGATACATGGAAAAAGAGGGGAGGATCTACAGATGTTCTTCTACCAGATATGAGGTCTCTGGTTCTGAAGGCCACATCCCCTATTCCGATTATCAGTTTCTTGGCATGTAGCTTCGGTTGGTTCAAGAACCATATCACACCTTCATGATATATTGAGGGTTGCCGTCCAAAAGCAAGTGTTAACACCCACAAAGGGAAGGTTGAGGCAATTCTTTTGACCCTGAAAGACCTTCAGATCTGGGGAGCTTAATGCAATCTGGCTTAGAAGAACTGTGTGGGCAGAAAGATACTTCTTCAAGATGCCTCATAATTTCAAACACAAAAGGAAGAGAGGTTGCTTGAGTGAAGGCAAGTAATTCAGAACATCCAATGATGGGCAACCTGATATCTTGTAGATGCTTTGCCCTTTGAGTTCATTAACACCACTGTGTTATGTCCAAGGCACTGGGAGAACAATAGGCTATTTATACAAATATGACCCACCTTGGCCCATTGCAAGGTAGAATGCTATACAGGTGCCTCTTGAGTTACGACCACAATTGTGTCCAAAATTTATATTACTAAGTAAAATTTATGTTTGTTAAGTGAATCATTGCATTTGTTAGTAACATGGTCACTAAGTGAATCCGGAATTTCCCCATTGACTTTGCTTGCCAGATCATGTAACTCCAGCATCCGTCATAAATATGAACCAGTTGCCAAGCATATGAATTTTGATCATTTGACCAGGGGGATGCTGCAGTGGTCATAAGTCACTTTTTCATTGCCGTTGTAACTTTGAATGGCCACTAAATGAACCTGTCCTTTCTTTCCAAAATGTTCTTCTCCGTTTCTGTGTTCCTCTTCCAGTGGTCCATGATCAACTTCACCGGTGAGCTTCTGGATTCTTATATTCTGTTAAAGGCATGACATGTTGACTGAGACAGAATTGGCTCCAATCATACATTGTCCTAAACCATAAATCTTAGTTCACAAACCACAAGGATAGGATGCACCTAGTATCTAAAACTGAGCCAACTAATCACATTATGTCTTTATGTGATATATGATCCTGGTCTCAGCCCTGTTAGGATGCTTTAGTCAACTTTCTCTCATGACAATGATTTCCCCCTAAATTTATTTCTTTATTTAGAGTCCTTCAGTTGCATAATTTAAGTTTCTTCTAAACCTTCATATACCTTGCTAAGGGTACAGAATACATTGTCATTTGATAAAGGACTTTGCTGGTTAGGTAGCTGTATTGGTTTAATTCTCTTTTAATGATTTTAAACCTGTATATTTGTGTTTGTTTTAATTGAAGCTGTGAACCGCCCCGAGTCTTCGGAATGGGGCGGTATAT
>JANHFL010007265.1:86656-97854 GCA_032468155.1 Oxyrhabdium leporinum | reverse complement strand
GGAGGGGTGGGGGGGACAGGGTGGAGTGGGCGGGACCAGCCAGGAGTGGGATTTGGGAGTTCGGCGATCCCCACAGAATCTTCGCTAAGGGTCCACCCGTACCCCTGCGAACCCCCAGCAGCCCACCCCTGCCTATATCATCTGAAGCCTTGGCTTACCTGATTAGGGTTTTTTTTTGTTGACAATGATAGGAAATTATACAGCTGGGGTTGTTGTTTTTTCCTTTCAGAAACTTGCTGATAAATTCCAAAGACCCAATCTTGGAGGGCACCAGGAACTACAATTTATTTATTTTTATTTAGCATATGGCAAATACATGGACTTATAGTGGTTCAAATGTTAATGTCCAGTCCACCCAGCCGTTCAAGGACAGGGTGGTCTATGTTGAAAAAAAATCAGACATTGGGCCACTGTAAGCTCTCAATGGACATTCAGACACAATAGGATGGATATTTTGTCAAGGAGCACCTGAGGGGTAGAGACAAGGCCCCACTTAAACAATGAGTCCTGGCAGACAGCATGTTGGGTGCAGATCCTGTTCAGAGTTAACCAACGCTGGCGAGGAAGGTCAAAACTTGGCATTTTTTGTGTAGGGTCATCTATGTAACTGCCTATCTGGGCGTTCAGTAGCCCATTTGGCTTTCCCCTGTGTGTGTTGATGTCAAAGTTGTTAGACAGCTGTTGAGTGAGTGCCAGAGAGGGCTTTCTGGATTTAAGCCTGCCAATTGATAGATGAGGAAGTTCAGTGTTCACAGGAAGAAGTGGGTTTCTCATAATTTTGTTGTACTCCTTCATTAAGGCTTCGTAGAGTTGGTGGTGCAACATGGCTCAAGACAGGCAGCCAGCAAGTAGGAGTAGATTATGCAACCGCTTATGATCCTCATTGTATCATTTAGTCTAGGAATTACAATAAAAGAGGTTCACAGGCCATAAGTAGTCTTTGGGCCATGAATTGACTAAGCAAGTAGGACCCTGTTGTATTTCCTTGAATCTGTCTCCATCCCTGGAAGGTCTGAATGAGAGTAGAATGGAGCGGGAGTTTTATGACCCAGATCTGAATTCCAGTTCATGCTGACCATCTGTGAAATTCAGCAAATAAACATATAAAACAACAGGCGACTTTCACCATTTGTGTGCATACATGATCACAGCAGAATTGACCTAGTTTTCCACAAAACTCCTGAATTGTAAGCACAATCTTTTCTGAATGAAACTACAGACCAACTTACCTGGGGCGGAGTTGTTAGGGTAGCCTGTTTATCATGTAAAAACATCAAGAGATTGCTTTTAATCCAGGACCAAGTATTGATAGATTTGTAATATTGTTTCTTAGGACACTTTCCTCCCTTCTAGCTGTACAGAAGCTATCCACCTAATGTGCTTGGATGATGAAGCATTTTCCGTTTATTTAAAATATTTTCTATGGACTGTTGGCATTCTTGTTGGGGCTCGGAGGCCTTGGAGGATGAGGGTTTTTTTTTGTAATCCTCATGTTTTAAAACTTCAATCTCCAGATCGTTAATAAATGGGCTGGGTGAGAAATGAATATAGAAAACAAAATTCTATATGAACTTGAATTCGGTATCAGCTGAAACTAAATAATGCAATACTTCCCTCTAGCTCCCCAGTTTTTGAAAATTTGCATAAATGTGATTATATCACATAATCTAGCCTTTTTTTTTTTCCCAATCTGCCTTTTTGAGAACTACATGTCCCATAATTCCAAATGCCTTGATCCTGACTGGGAATCTGTATATTAATAGCTACAAGAAGTCTGAAAGGCACCAGGATGGGAAATATGTCAGATCCACATTTGACGGTTGAATTAAACTGATTTATTATTACTCATGCCAATGCTTAGGAATATTATCAACTAACAGTTGAAAACACCTGCTAAGAGTTAGGTAAGGGACAATAGAATTCAAGGGTGGGGGTTAGACTTAGTCCGCTTGTGGCTACGTTGGGATTCTAGGCTGATCCCTCTTTTAACTCCACCGCCAGGTTCTGCCACTTCTTGCTCCACACTTTCACTAAACATAACGAGTAGGCACCACAGCTCAGTTTGGACTATGGAAAAATGTCTGAAGTTACAATGGCACTGAAAAATGTGACTTATGACCATTGTAGCATTACTGCAGCCATGTTATCAAATTCACAACCAGCATGTATTTACGATGGTTGCCGCATCCCAGGTTCACATGTGATCTTCCCAGGGGGTTTCCAAAAGCAATGTCGAGGAGAAAACCAGGTTTTCTTAATGACTCCATGATTCACTTACTAATTCATGGCAAAAAAAAAAAAAGATATGTGAAAAATCAGGTATGAAATCACTTAACGTCTGCTTGCTTAGTGATGCAAGTTCTGTTCCCAGTTCTGGTCTTAAGTCGAGATTTATTTTTATGCTATCTGTGATTTGTGCCAGATTTGTGCATTTATGTGGATGAGTTCACTTAAAAACAAACAACCAGATAAACAAAAATTGCTTCTGATAATTACATCCCTAAGGAATAAAAGATTTTCCCATTTCTTTTTAGCACCACCAGGTGAGGCTAAAGGGTGGAGCCCAGATTGGAGAAGGCCGGCTTGAAGTGTTGATGAATGGGGAATGGGGGACCATTTGTGATGACGCGTGGGACCTACCTTCAGCCAATGTGGCCTGCCGAGAATTGGGCTTTGGAACTGCCAAGGAGGCCATCTTGGGTGCGAGACTTGGACAAGGTAAGCATGTTTAAAATTAAGGAGTTATTAGAACGGATGAAGGAGTAATGAAGATGGAAAGGCCAAGAGTTGAGAGCATGCTTTATATGCAGAAAATCTCATAATCTGATCGTTAACGTCTTCAGCTTTAGGAAGGGATTGCTTGATAGGTAAAACAATCTGTCTAACTCAAGAGTGTCAAACTCAAAGCCCGTGGGCTGGATCCAGCCCGTGGGGTGCTTAGATCTGGCCTGTAGGGTCACCCTGGAAACAGCAAAGGACTGGCCCACGGTCAGTGAAAACAGAGCTTGGGGGGGGCATGCGTGGCCCTCCCAGGCTCCAATTTCGGCCACCACAGCCTCCTGCAGTCCTCTGCCAATTGAAATGGAGCCCGGGGAGGCCGTTGCGGCCAAAATTGTAGCCTCGACGAGTGATGTTGAGCTAGCCATGTCCCCCTGCCCCCCCCCCCACGGTCAAACACAACCCTGATGCGGCCCTCAATGAACTCGAGTTTGACACCCCTGGTCTAACTCTTCGGAAAGCTGAGATAACGTAGAATGGCGTATCACGAGAGGGAGGTAATATTCTATAAAATCCAGTGTCTAAGATTTAAGCTTTTCTAAAAATATATTTATTTTGTTTTATCAGCAAAACTAAAATACAAACAGAAAAATAAAAAAAATTACATCCAGCACTAGTAACAAGAAAAAAAGATTGGTGTACAAAAAAAGGGGGGAAATAACACGAGTATGAAATAAATTTGACACTAAACCTATAGAGTTCACCCCAGCTGGATGCTGGGGAAAAAATTCTACCATGGTAGCATCAAAGCAATGTTCATGGCACAAAAGAGTCAAGGAATCTAAATAAACAGTGAAGTAACTCCAAAACGGTGTGGTTTGGGGAAAGAAAAAGAAAATAATTTATGTATGAGACACACACGGCAGTTCTCTGGAATCTTAAAAATGTGAGCTTACAGCACACAGAGAGGGCTCTAATATATATTTAATTGTGGTTACCGCTACGGAAGTGCTAGAATCACAGGAAAAATAACCTCACTGCAACGTGATGGAGCTGGAGCAGGTTGGCACATTACCCAAGTAGAAGCTACACATTTTGAAAGGCTGCTTCGGTTTTGTTGTGTTTTCTTTACTGAAAATTGGAGATTGCTAGGAAAAGCAGGTAGCGTCGAAGTATAGGAATAAAGCCAAAGGTGCCACCTCTGGCAAAATACCTTTGCATGTTTTTTCCGTCTGCTTTAGAAAAATAAAATATTGCTTGGGAAAATGTAGACAACTGCTTCATGAGAGCAGCAACAAAATTAACTTTTTCCATCTAAATTTTGTTCTTGAGACTTGGGAAAACCATGAAAGGTCTTTCAGTTTAATTAGATACTAGTCTGTTCAAGCACACAGAATAGGGTGAAGGGACCTGTAAGTGTTTTACAATACTAACCTTCAATAATAAGACTAATAAGTTAGGACGCTAATGTGATAGTTGGATTAATTCCACTATAATATGATCCTAAAATTTCTCTAGTGTCTAGATCAATACAGAAACTAAACTACTACGAGTCACATAAGTTTACATCAAAATACCAACGGTGATTGCCAGTTCTTTACCAAATGTAATTTTATTTATTCAATTTCTAATAGCCTTCCATCTCAATCCAATTACTCTACAACTGACTCTGAAATGGACTAATTTTAGATCTTGATATTGGAATTGATCTCAGGACCAGATTAAAGAACTGCTTTTCCCACTGGAAACTTCTCCAATTAGTAAGATCAGCAAGAAAGACTCTTTTGATGTTGCCACTGCTCTCAGAAGCCCATAGTTATGGCAAAACTAAGAAGGTTTTGAAATATATTCCATTAAGAATTGTACTTGGGGGGCTCTCTCTCAGTAGAAAATCAAAGCTGTTTTTCAAACAGTTAAATGAGTTGATGTCGGAGAAGGAGAGGCAGAGTCAAAAGAGGAATTAGCCAGAAGTCATCATGTTGCTACAAGCAATTCAACTCCAGCTCTTCTTGAATTCCATCAATTTAGTGTTGACCATTAGTTGACTAGATGCTTGTGTATAGGCATGAGCAATAAATCAGTTAACTGGGACTTAACATGTGGTCCTGATTCTTCATGCTTGACATTTTAGGATCTACTGGATTATTAGATTTTAATGTGCTATTTTAGTTTTTAGATTCTGTATTTGATTTTTTTTTGGTTTTGGTTTCTTCTTCCTTGAATATATGCTGGCTTAGAAAAGTAGGGTATAGAAGACAGGCAGCATCTGCTATCTGCTAGCACCCTAAGAGTCCAATTCTATTTGCACCTTTTGAACTTAGTGGGAGTATTTAATGAACATGCATAATATCAGACACTACTAAATTTACTAGAGAAAATACATGAATATTTATTTGTGTATTTATTTAGGTAGTTGTAAGCTGTCTAGTTTCATCCCAACTTTGGACAGTGTTCAGGATGAAACAACTTAAAAGAATATAACGCAAAACAAATGCGTGGAAAAACAATACCAACTCTAGGTCACTGGAGATTCTCAGTCATCCAGGTCATGGTTGTCCCAAAGGTGCTTTTTCAAGAGGCAACTGGACTTTCTGTGTTTTGTTTGTTTGCTTTTTTGAAGAGTTTGCTTCTCATCCAAGAAGCTTCTTCAGCTTTTGCTTCTCATCCAAGAAGCTTCTTGGATGAGAAGCAAAACATCTTCAAAGAAAAACCAGTTGCCTCTTGAAAGAATATCTTTGGGAACACCAGCTTTACTAGACCGATATGTCATCAGTGGTCCATCGTTTACTTTAACCCAAGACTTGGGAGCAGAGCTAGATTTTAAGAGCTTGTTTCACTGGGGTTGCATTACAAAAGGGAACCATAAGCCATTCTACCGGACATAATATTTTTTCCTAATTTTGTAGTACCACAATGTCCATCTAAGTCCAAAGATTTCTTGGAAATCCTTTTATAACCCTCTGTTTTCTTTCAAAAGTAAAAAAAAAAATGTTAGAAATCTTCCAATAATCCATGTTTATTTGCGATCTTTCGGTAATCCTATGAAAGAATTATCCTTATCCCTATTGAAATGTCAGACTTATGGGCACAAATAGTCAAAAATGCCAGTTGCATATTTTGCTTCCAATTCTCCAAATGAAATTTGAGAAATGACCGAGAAATGGAAAATTGGACTCTGGTCTGTTTCTAACAATTGAAAGAAAGAAAGAAAAATATTGGAAACAGTTATCTCAAAGAATAAAAACAAGATTAACTGCAGAAAAACTGTATTAAAGCCCTGGATATTTTTAACTCAGAAGTTTCCTGGACCTCTATCTGGATTTGCGGGGATCTGGGCAATTGAGATGTCCAGTCTATGAATTGTTCCAAAGGTGCTTTTTTTCAAAAGGCAACTGGACTTTGTTGTTGTTTTTTCCTTTGAAAACATTTCGCTTCTCATCCAAGCTTCATCAGTTGAATTGAGAATCTCTATCGACAGTCTATGACTTCTTAACACATTTTCCTTATCTGATTTTCTCCAGATGCAGGGATGCTCTTAGGACAGGACTCTAGGGGAAAAGGTTCTATGAAAAGGCAGCAGGAAACATTGGCTTACCACATTTAATGAAGTCATATGTTTTATTCTCTGAAAGGGGGATTGTAAGATCTGTGCATTTCCTAATTGAAGAACTATGCAGATATGTTGACTTTAACTGCCATAGTCACCAATTTGAGGTAGTTTCCATCAGAATATGCAAAATAGATACTTCCCTGTTCTGATTTATTGTGGGGAAATGAGCTTATGAGTGTCCCTCTCTTTTTAAAGGCATTGGCCCTATCCATCTCAATGAAGTGGACTGCACAGGGTTTGAGAAGTCTATTACGGACTGTAAATTCAGCAAGGAGATCAGGAGCTGCACCCATGAAGAAGATGCTGGTGTGAAATGCAACATCCCAGCGATGGGCTTCCAAAACCAGGTGAGATAATTGGCACCTTCCATAATGGGAGAATTCTTCTTCTTCTTCTTCTTCTTCTTCTTCTTCTTCTTCTTCTTCTTCTTCTTCTTCTTCTTCTTCTTCTTCTTCTTCCTCTTCCTCTTCCTCTTCCTCTTCCTCCTCTTCCTCCTCTTCCTCCTCTTCCTCTTCCTCCTCCTGTAGAATGAACTGTGCACTTCATCATAAGAGCTGGAACATGGAAATATCATTCTTATTTTTTTCCCCTTGACCTCCCGATCAAGAGACCACCAACAAAGACACAATCTGTTCTACTTTTGAGATTATTGGTTTACTTTGGGCCAGCCACAATCTCTAAGACCAACCTACCTCATATTGTTGTTAGCATAAAAACATAATGAGGAGAGTTGACCCAAATATGCTTTTTCCAAAAGGCATCTGGACTTTCTTGATTATTTAAAAAAAAATTGCTTCCTATCCAAGAAGCTGTAAAGTTCTGAAGAACTTCAGTTCAGAACTGAAGAAGCTTCTTGGATGAGAAGCAGAATGTTTTCAAAGAAAAAAAATCAAGAAAGTCTCGTTGCCTTTTGGAAAAATCACCTTTGGGACAACCATGACCTAGATGATTGAGAATCTTCACAGACAATGAGGAGAGTTAATTGCTATAGTAGCAGTGATAGCAGAAGTAGAGGTCTTCTTCAGGACCAGTCTTACCATTAGACAGAGTAAAGGAGCTCAGGTCTTTTGATGTGACTTGTTTTTATGTCTTGGTAGCCTGATCACTGCTTGTGACGTCAGCTACTAACCCATGGGGTCAAATTCAACTTTGAGCACATTGTAATATTTTTAAACCCATGTGCAAATAGAGCTAAAACTGTATGAAGTGCAGCACACAAACAGATGTTAGAGGAGCAAAAACACAAGCAAGCTCCTCAAATAGCTGCGGTGACCTGAAGAGGGTCATATGAATCAGACTTCTGGATACTTCTTAAAATGTTTACCGAAGTTGGGGTTTGAACAGGAGGAGCTTTTCCTCAACCCTCCATATTGAGGTCATCTTCAGACTGCTGGCTCAGAATCATTACTGGCAGGCAGTTCAGTGAATTTGTAAGATTTACATCCCAGGATTTGGCCAAACTCTACATGTTCCATTGAGTTTAACATCTGTGTTCTCTTAAAATCCATGAGTGCAACATAATTTGAGAAACATCCTAGTCTTTCTCCAAATAATTTGCTTCATAGTTTTTACCAAGCTTCTTCCTAATACTTTCATTAAAACAATTACTTCATCTTAAATATCAGTTTGGGTTTATGCTCAAGCATTACTTAATATCAGGGTTTGAGGGCATGTAACCTCAGTTTTGAGACCCTCAACCGCAAGAGAGGCTTTTGCCAACTTGATGCCTTCTTGATGGACTACCGTTCACATCATATCCTGGCAGCTTAGAGACACTGTGAACTATAATTCAGTACATCTGAAGAGCATCATGCTAGAGTAGAACCCTTCTAATCTAGACTGAATAAACATAGTACATTGTTGTCAAGAACAGGTAGAAAACAAAAATTAATTCCTGTTCCCCCGAGTAAAATTGCTCATGTCTCAAAATCACTGTACATTTCATCCATTAGCATGATCTTCAGAGGTTCCTGTGTACAATCAAATCAAGTATATCCTGCATAGTATGTGGGATATATCTATATCATGTTGGATAGCCTATATATCAAAATTATTTTGGAGTTTTGACCTTCCAAGAATAAAAGGAAACAGGCTAATGTTATGGTGGGTTGCCGTACATTGTTGATTACTTAAGATCATCCTAATGGACTTAGGAGTGGAAGGATAGAGTTTTTCTAGTAGGATTTATTACAGCCAAGATCTTGCTAGGAATTGTGGGAGTGATAGAATAGAATAGAGCTGGAAGGGACCTTGGAGGTCTTCTAGTCCAGCCCCCTGCTCAAGCAGGAGAACCTATACCAGTGATGGCGAACCTTTTCAGCAGTCAGGGTTCCATCTAAGTTCCGATAGTCCATTCAGCACTCAGACACAATTATATCCAAGTAAGAATTTATTAAAAAAACCAGGTTGGTACATCCAGGAAAAACCTGAATCTGAAGCACCAGGTTTTTCCCCACCTAAAAGAAATCAAAGATCCAATCCAACTCCAAGCCATCATCAAAGGTCACATTCTCCAATCCTCTTTCGAATCCAACTTCCTCTCTCCTCCTGGCACTCCTCTTTCAGGTGCTGATCTGGATGGCCTTGACTCTCTTGAAAGGAATTTTGTTTTGTCTACTAACACCTCTAAGTGTTTGAGAATAAACCCCCTCCCTGGTTCCCCATGTGCTATTTATTATGTTGCAGCCACAGAGGCCTCGCAATTATGGCTTCCAAGGCTGACCTCGGCACTGAGTGCCCAAACCAGAATGCGTGCGCGCATGCACACATGCTGGAGCACCAGAAACCCGAAGGCCAGCTGGCCAGTGTGCATGTGTGCGCCAGAAACCAGAAGATCAGCTGGCGATACCGTGCATGCCCACAGAGAGGGCTCTCTGTGCCCCCTCTGGCACGCGTGCCATAGCTTCACCATCACGGACCTATATCAACTCAGACAAGTGACTGTCCAATATCTTCTTAAAAACCTCCATTGATGAGTGCACACTGATGGAGATTAATGATTTAATCTCTTGTTAACATGTCCTTCTCAAACAGACTTTCTGGAAAATCAATGTTTTTAGAAGACTGATACTGGTTTCCTGGTATATTTGAATAAAAAATCCATTAAGGAAAAATGCTTCTAAAGTTTTTCCCGAAAGCTATTGCAACAGATGGAGGAATCCCTTGGAATCATCTTTGCACCTCAAGAAAATGAAATAAATACAAATTGGAGTTCTATTAATATTTCTATTAAAAAGCCACTTTTTCTTCATTGCTATGTATTTAAGTTTCTAAAGTACATTTAGTACCCCATTCAAGGAATATTTGTATGATTTTCCTAAGTTTAATTTTTCTACAATTCCACCTGTTAATTAGACTGAGAAATTATTTGGCATCCTTTCAAATTTATTCTAATTGGGTCTTCAGTGATATGACTATTAAGCCTGTACTGCCTTCCTACAAATTTGGGCTCACTGCCAAAATAAAACCGGAAACCCAGACCTAATATGTAGTATGACTCTAATAAGTTGTCATAAAGTTTATCATCTGTCCTGGTGTTTATTCTTTCATCTTTCTGTTAAACCTGATTCAGTGCGAGTAATAGGATATTGGACAAGTTATTTTTGTGTTTAATTGACTCAGTGACTCTCCTCCCCCCCACCCTCCGGTTATCCAGTCCTTTTCCAATTAACTCTCAGTTTCACAATCACAAAAAACCCCCTAATTTCTCAATTGAAAATGATAAAGCTCCAGGTAAAGATTCTGATTGGTGGGCTTTTATGTTAGCCTCCCTGGTTATTAATATTAACAATTCCTTGTCATTTCCCATAAAGACTGGCTTAAATCTATCACTGCTCCAACATACAAGAAAACTGATAGGCAACATACAATGCTAATACTGCTATGTTGGAACTAGAAGGAAGTTTAGCTTCTCATAGTATGGAACTTTCATAGAAGGGGAAAGTATTTAAACACATGGTATGTTAAAATCAGAGAGAAATGGCAGAGATAAGTGACAAAAATGAGATAGGAGGTAATGACAAAAACTGAGAGACACACTGATGATATTCATGTACACCATAAAGAAAGATCCAAGTTCAAAATTCGGCTTGAAACTCTAAATAGTGGCTGCCATAAGTGTCCAAAATACTAGACTGATTTGATACTATAAAAGACAGATCTCTGTTATTTATTCCCTTTATCCTCTTTTGATCTTCAGGTGCCCTTTTCAAGACTATCTCTTATTTCTCTTAACACATTCTACTGCCAATTAGTGCTGTGTCCTTTGCAATTGTGGAGATTGAAGGGGTTTGTTTTTTTTCCATCATATTTTCTTCTCTTCTATACATAATAGTCCCCTTATTGAGTCCTGATGGCGCAGTGGTTAGAATGCAGTACTGCAGGCTACTTCTGCTGACTGTCGGCTGCATGCAATTTGGTAGCTCGAATCTCACTAGGCTTAAGGTTGACTCAACCTTCCATCCTTCCGAGATGGGTAAAATGAGGACCGAAATTGTTGGGGACAATATGCTGACTCTGTAAACTGCTTAGAGAGGGCTGTAAACAGTGGTGGGATTCAAGTAATTTAACAACTGGTTGTGACTGGTTGGGTGGGGATGGTTTGGGGGAGTCATGTGAATGAATGGGTGTGGCCAACTCGACATCACTCATGGCAAGGTGGGGCGGTGCAGGCGGGCCGGTGCTGCAGAGAGGGCGATTTCCTACGTACCATTCCAAGCCCCTTCCCTCTGCTTGGGCCAACAAAATAAAAGCCCATCTAAACATTGCGACTGCCTGCCGAGCCTGCCTGGTGTATGCTGGCAAAAGGAGGCTAGGAGAAAAAAAAGAGGCGGAAAATGGGGGGGTTCCCTTAGCCCTTCTCTTTTTTTCC
>JANHFL010007264.1:12050-24514 GCA_032468155.1 Oxyrhabdium leporinum | reverse complement strand
AAAGCACCTGAGGGCAGGACAAGAAGCAATGGGTGGAAACTAATCAAGGAGAGAAGCAACCTAGAACTAAGGAGAAACTTCCTGACAGAACAATTAACCAATGGAACAACTTGCCTCCAGATGTTGTAAACGCTCCAACACTGGAAGTTTTTAAGAAGAGATTGGATAACCATTTGTCTGAAATGGTACCATATAGGGTTTCCTGCCTAAACAGGGAGTTGGACTAGAAGACCTCCAAGGTCCCTTCCAGCTCTGTTATTCTATTCTATTCTATCTCTGCATTCTAGCATTTCATTCTTGTTGGAGCCATTGAATATTTTATAAGTAGCCCCTACCCAGAAGAACCAAGTTTTAACTTGTTTTTTAGGACAACAGTTAATCCAGGAATGATAAATTGGATTGTACCTACTAGCTGTGCAACAAACCTAAATTGTGAAGCTTTCAAATAGGTGAGATTGACGAAAAAGCCAATACACTCTACATGTGCATTTCTTTAAAGTAAACCTGAGAGAAGATTCGTCTTCCCAGGAAATAGACATTGAGAGAGCTTTGCAAATAGTACTGGAAGAGGCTAACCCAGGTTGGATCTAACACAGTGCTTCCTCTCAGTAAAAAGTTGTTACAACTACCCTATTAATTTGGAAATCAAAGGGAACACTTTCCATGTAAACCAATATTCTAGCACAATGTGAATGAAGCAAAGTAATTAAACTTCGCCAAGTATTGGATAGGAAAGAGAATGTAAAGCTTATTCTGGCTTTGAGCTCCATGCCCTTCCTCTCTTTCATAGCCAGCTCCTTTTAATGGTAGTTGTGTTCTACCTTGACAAGAAATATTTAATTATATTGAAAGCAGTTCTGGATGAGAATCTCACCCCCAAAACTTAATAGCATTATTTTTTTGTCACAGTGTGTTTAGTAAAGTAAATGCATGATAATAAGAATGGAACATTAACATTGTATTATTCTAAACATATTGTGTATTCTGTCTGGACCTTGTTCTTAAAACCGAAATAATAAAGATATTGAACTTGCTATTTTTGATTGTACATGTACAGCATGGTTTGGTCTTGATGTGTTACAAGCTGCACTGTTAAAATAATATAGTCTGAGCTGAATTAATGTACTACATTCAATAACTTACGGCTCAGGGGGAAAAAGCTAAGAAGTCGGCTATTTACAGTACTGGCTATATTTTCACTGATAAGTTGCTTTTGTTAGTAACAGGTTCCTGAACTCAGTTAAGATGTCTGATACTGACATTTCAATTCTGCCACTTTGTTTTTAACTTTGAGGTCTGTTCCTTCTTCTAGCTGATTGGTTTGGGCCCACATAATCCAAAAAAGAAGCAGGATCTGGATAAGCTCTATGACCTCAAGGCTAAAGCTCAGCAGATTATGAACCAGTTTGGTCCATCTACCTTGATCAATTTATCAAACTTTTCTTCAATCAAAGCAGAAGCAGGCAATACTCCTCCTCATAGTTCCATGGCAAACAATACCTCTGTAGCAAAGATGCCTGGGACCCCCAGCAGCGGGGGGCGCCTCAGTCCTGAAAGTAATCAGGTAATCAGCCATGATGTGAGACGTAGTCAGCACATCTGGAGGGCTCTGGGCAGAGGAGGTTGTTTTAGAGCTGGGGTGGGAAATTATGGCCCCTTTATGACTTGTGGGCTTCAACTCCCAGAATTCCTGAGCCAGCCTTAGGGGCACCATATATGTTGCTGACTGGAAGTGCTCCTAAGCAAGATCTTTTGATTTTAACTGCACAGAAATGACTATGGCAGAATGAACCCAATAAAATGTACTGATATTTTCTGTAGATACTAACAAAGAAAAAACTGCAGGATCTGGTTAGAGAAGTGGATCCAAATGAACAGCTGGATGAAGATGTGGAGGAGGTAGGCAGGCCTTAGCTGAAATGAGTATCACAAACATCTAACCCTCTCCTTGGTTAAAATGTGCCATTTTATTCCTTCTAATTTTTTTCTTTTGGGGAGGGAGGAGTTTCCCAAGAATTCTCTGTCAGTACCTTGGATTGTCAGAAGAATAACCTTCTGAAGCAGTGTTGGTGACCTCCACCATTCTTGCTGATGCTGAATTCCATTTTGACAGATGTTGCTGCAGATTGCTGACGATTTCATTGAAAGCGTGGTGACCGCTGCCTGCCAGCTCGCACGGCATCGCAAGTCTAACACTTTGGAAGTAAAGGACGTCCAGCTGCATCTTGGTCAGTGCAACGACATAAATGTGTTTATTGCCAGCTTAACCTTATCCGTTGTTTTGGATTGTTTTGTCCATAACCTGCAGAGTTTCTTCCTGGGCTGCTACTTCCTGGATTGCAGAGACAATCTACAAACTTTTCCCCCTCCAGTTAATGTTGATTTTCTGTGCCATCAAGTTATTTTTGACACCGAGTGACTATATAGAAAGATTTTCTCCATAATCTATCTCTAATCTCAACGGTGATGTCAAATCTCCCAATGGTGCATTTATTGCCACCATAGCTGAGTATGTCCATCTTGCTGCTGGTCACTCTCTTCTTGTTTTTTCCTTCTTCGCTCCTTCAATGAGCCACTATCTGAAGCATAGTGATAAATACTGTGTGGAGTTCTCAGGTCACAACTGAGCCTTTCAGAAGTTTTCTCTATCTTGTGTGCACACGTGCACACACACACTCTCACACACACACACACGGTGTGCAGCTTCCATGAGGCAAGTGCAGTGGGCATGATGAGCTTTTGTAGCCTATAACTTCTGGAGAACACCGGAATGGAAAAAAATTGCAAGCCGCAGCATGGCAGTTTCAATTCTGTGACTCCTCCATTGCTGTCATGTTTTAAAGCAGTTTTTCCCAACCTTAGCGATTTTAAAATGTGTGGACTTCTACTCTCAGAATATCCCAGCCAGTCCATACTTCTTAAAATTGCTAAGGTTAGTAAACACTGTTTTATAGGGCAATGTGGCGTGGTAACTGTTGCACAGGTGCACCTTTCCGTCCAGCGATTGCTGCAGTCTCATTGGGGCATGGATAGGAATCACAAATGAGGCTTCCATCTCCTGCAATGGCAGGAGCACCGAAAAAGCAGTTTCCAGATTCTTTCCGGGAATCATAAATGGCATCATGCTTCACTTTCCCTGTCTTTGCATGCAAGCTTATCTTTAGTCACTTATCTGTCAGCCCAGAATACAAGGCCCATATCGGAAAGATTTAAGATCTTGAGGTATTTTTTAATACCTCACAGGTTTGCCAGAAGAGATACAAAAAAGAGCTTGGATTGGGGGAGTCAGATTCCTGCAAAAGCATGCATTTCTCAATGATAGAGTTGCAGGGGTCCCTAACCTCTGGGCTGTGGCCCACTAATGGGCCGTGAACTGTTTACAACCGGGCCACAGGAACAGCGGCCAAGCGTGCACACACACACACACACATCCCCACTTGAACGAGCAGCAGGTGAGCAGGCACATGCATACTCTATTTGCACGAGCAGAAGGCGTGTGCGCACGCTGCTCGCGCAAATGGAGCTGCACACATGCTGCTTGCACAGAACCACCCCCAGCCCACCCCCACCGGTCTGCAAAGCCGGGAAGGTTGGGGAACTCTGATATAATGGGGTATTAATTCATTGCTTTCTAAATGGCTGAACCTTCTTCTCTTGCCTGTTTTTTTTATCCCTTGTTCAAATCGTCTGCTTATGATTTCATTTCCTCACCACGACCCACTCTGATGCTGTTGCTGCCCCCCCAGAACGCCAGTGGAATATGTGGATCCCAGGTTTTGGCTCTGAAGAAATCAGGCCCTATAAAAAAGCCTGCACTACAGAAGCTCACAAACAGGTAAGGGTCTCTTCCCCCACCCGTCCCCGTCCCCCCCATAATTCACACCTAAGTGAAATGAAGTGGTGTGAAGCAGATATTTTCTGCTCCATGAAACCAATGATAAATAGCAAGAAAAGGGAATATCTCAGATGAAAAATAGAGCTTGCTAACAAGTTGAGGTTTCATGCCCAATTTCTAATGTTCAAATTCCACCTTGGCTTTTGTAGAAATCATGGATGCCTCAATCTCTTTTTGTAATTGTTTATATGATTTAAGTATTAAAAAATAGGAGCATCTTCTGAGCCGCACCCCTTTTTCCCCACTTACTAAATCACTGCAGTTCTATTAATTAAAAAATAAAATTTGTGGGGAATGTTGTTCTAAACGAGGGCTGCCTACCCTGAAATTACTGTTTGACCTGTAAGGAAATAAACAGAATTAGCCAAGTATCTGTCTTTCAAGCTCAAAGGGCAACTTTTGAGATATGATATGCCTTGGGAGTAATTTAAACTGGGAAGAGAAAAGATGGACCTCTCTAACTGGAGCCCCAAGCCAGCTTTGGGAACTCAATAGCTGCTGGTATTCTGGAGAGGTGGATTGTTGGGCGAATTATAAAATTACCCATTTGAGTTCCATTAATCATATTCCTAGTTTAACTTATCAGGTCTAATGGAAGTCATCCACGCATCTCTTCCCCCAAGGTCATCCACAGCTTCCATTGCATCAAGAGACCCATCTTCATGCTGTCTTTTTTTCTCCCCCTTCCTTTTCAGAGAATGGCATTGATCCGCAAAACAACCAAGAAATAACTCTGGGAAAAGACAGAGAAATTAAAAGGAAAAAAGAAAAAGACTCTTCTATGAGAAAAAAGGAAAGTCTGCCTCTGAAGCTGTGGAGTGCCCTTGAGGTCATCTATGGGATATTTTTTTAAGTTTTTTTGCAATGCTTCACAGGGAAGCGTATATTTTCACAGTGCAGCAATAAAGGGTTATTAGAGAAGACCTGCCAACCATCAATAGGTCTTCTCACATCTATTCCCCCAAAGGAACTTATCTCGGAGCATAGACTTTTATTTTCCTCCTCCTAAGTGATATTACGGTATCCATGATTGTCCAAGGGATAAAATATTTTGCTATTTTTGAGAACAGTATTAGAAGTGGCCATAGATGATTATTATTTTTTTCCATCTCCCCCTCTACTTGTAACGTTGCTATTTACGGTATTTGGACGTCTTTCAGAAAATGAAACAATGGGTCTCCAAAGCAGACCACAGTATTGACAGGAGCTTCAGTTGAAAGCAAATTCCTTTTTTTATTTAACGCTCAGGATGGCGTAGGGGAAAAGTTGAATTCTTTTTGTACCACAAGTCCTGTAAAAAATGCAGCAGAAACAAGACTTGAATTACAAATTTTTTTTTTAAAAAAAGCCCACGGGCACGGTTAAACTGCCTTACGGTTCCCAAGATAATAGTCTCTGACAAATGGCTGTGGAGTGGGATCGCTCACCCTTCTTCGCATCCAGATGTTTTGGTACAATCTGTGGTTCTTTCCTTCCCCCCCCCTCCTGTAAGTGAGTGAAATACACCTTTTGGTCGGATGCTGGCACTCTCTTCCCAGGAAGGTTCTGAATTCTAAAAGCACACTTGACATCCGGCATTTTACTGGCGTAGAAGTATTTGCTGTTTTCAGATACTTGTGCATTGTGAAAACTACTTCACTGCTTCTGGGTGGGAAGGTTTTTTTCTGAAGCAGAAGCTTGCAGAAAATGTGTATCCTCCCTCCCCACTTCACACTTGATAAGCTACATTAGAGCAGCCAAGGGGGTGCTTGGCCAATATACTCTGAATTGAGGAAACAGCCATTGGTTTGGGTTCCCCCCCCTCCCCCCTCCTCCATCCTCATTGTCTTTTGTTCTCTCTAAGTTCTGACTGCATCAGCTTTGCGTTGAGCCATCCAGCAGGGACTTTTAAAGAAGAATTTGTGTAAGTTTCCGCTAGTTGAAAATGTAACAATAAATGAATACCGTATGTATCTGCTTTTCTAAGGTGTCTCGTGAATTATACCAGGGTGACATCCACAATTATTGAGTGGTTTGAATAAGAAAATGGCATCAACCAGCTAGGAAGACCACAGTGCTTCTGGTAGGGAAACCAGCTATGAATAGTGTGAAACATTGTTCTTATATTCCTATTCTTCTAGATCTTCCCTTTTCTCAGAGTAATGGTTTGTGTATGTAGAAGGGATATTCGCTCTCATCCTCCGAAGCGATGGAATTGAGAAATAGCAAGCAACCTAGAAATAATTCAGAACCTCCCCAGGGAATCGGAGCTGTATCTTCCCAAGATCCAGTCGCTTCTTCAGCCCGGTGTTTCTCAACCGTGGCAATTTAAGAGATGTGCGGACTTCTGTCCTATCTCGTCGTTAAAGCTGCCCATCTCATGTGTGCCCTTTCATCTGTGTGCCTCTGGGATTAGCCACTGATCGACACCCAGCTTCTGGCCCTGATCAGGAGCTGTTAACGGTGAAGACATTCCCATGTGATGCAGGAGATATTTTCATGCAGGGCCGCTCACGTACATCTGCTCGTTTATGGGATGTAATGGAAGCTATAGAATGCCACATTCGTAGTCCAGCTTCCAGTGCATTCTTTGGAATTGGTTTGGTTTTGTTTTTTTCATTGAAAAAAAGTTAAGGAAAAAAGATGGAATAACCACTGAATGGATTTAGATTAGCACATTTAATCTGCTTTCCTCCATCCAGATGTATTAAGATGGAACTGCCACCACTTTTAACCGGCAGCCATGCTACTGATATATATGTGTGGGTTGCGCCCATACACTGAAGTGGACTGTTTATTTTAAATGCACCTGCAAAACCAACGTAAAATGAAATTATGGGTACTTAAAAGTTATTGTTGTCACAACAAATACCGTGCTTCAAAGTCACTTTCTCCTAATCCTGATATCAACAACTTGTAATTCCATTTGTCTTTTAAAAGCCTCACTGTCCAATGTCATCTACATAGATCTGAAACTAGGAATCTGAAATAACATCAGCTGCAATGTCTTTAGTGTCTATATGAGCCACGGTGGCGCAGTGGTTAGAGTGCAGTACTGCAGGCTACTTCTGCTGACTGCCGACTGCCTGTAATTTGGTAGTTCAAATCTCACCAGCCTCAAGCTTGGCTCAGCCTTCCATCCTTCCGAGGTGGGTAAAATGAGGAGCCAGATTGTTGGGGGCAATAGGCTAACTGTAAACCGCTTAGAGAGGGCTGCAAAAGCACTGTGAAGCAGTGTATAAGTCTAAGTACTATTGCTATTGCTATTCTTTGTTACTGAAAGCTAAATTAACTTCCAATAAGAAGCATGGAAAACTCCCTCCTTCTCTTTATGCTTGATTGAACCTGTGAATATTTTATAGTTGTGATACTCATTTGGTATTCCAGGAAACTATAACAGGTTTTTTTCTCAAAAAAATCAAATCCTTATTGATTAAAAAGGTGAAGTCTATTTACATCATTGCATTGCTGTGGAATTAAGCATGTTTTAACTTGTTAAGTCTGGAAAGTACCTGTCACCTTTAAAGCTGTTGTGTGTACTGCATTTGTTTTGAGGAAAGCCCAGGAAAATTACAAAGGAAAGATGATAGTATGAGTGAAACAAGCAGTGCCACTTAATACAAGTTTTTCCCCGAAGAAATTTATTTCAAACTCTTCTACTTTTCATTTGTTGCTGGGCTTGGTATTAAGAGCATCTTAATAGCAATAGCAAGTTTATATGAAATGGCACCAACTGCTAGTTCTACATCTTACTTTACAAAAGCAGAAAACTCTGTTCCCTTTTTTCTAACCACATGATAAAGCACAAGCTAAAATCTGCCACTTAAACTGGAGTAACTGAGTTGGTTACCAAGCAGATTAGAAAATGATATACTGTATGGTATTGGGTTTGTTAGATGATGTTTATGTTTGTCATATTTCAAGCTGACTCTTCACCGGAGGATCAGATACAGCAAATTTTGAAGAATGTGTTAAACGTAATTATATCAAGGACAATATATTGTCACTTGGACACAATGCTGATCATCCTTTAATATCACACAGTAGTGATGACATGCAACATTGTGCCCTGTGCTTATCTGAAGGTGTGAATGCATGTGTACAGATGGAATTCATGAAACTCACTATAAGCAGATCAAGGTTCATTCTGGAAGATTTCAGCCAATGTAGCTTTGAGATTGATGAATAAATAAACACCCACTCGGAAGTCGCACTCTCCGGGAGGATTACAATTTCAGCATATTGCCCCCAACTTGGGAGGATGGAAAGCTAAGTCAAGCTCGTCAGGATCAAACACCTGGCTGTGGGCAGAGTTAGCCTGCAATACTACATCCTAACCAGTGCGCCACCATGACCCTAATAGACTAGGCTGTAATAGGTTTTACCAAAGTCTCTGTAAAACAAGTGTCCGAAGATGTAAAACAGTGGCAAAGTGCAAATTCTTGAGAGTAAGACAAAAATTATGGACAGAGAGCTGAAAGAAGAATTAGATAATTGCACACCCCTGGAACTGAAGGAATTTTGTTTGAGATTTAAAGTAATTCCAAAGTATTTGGGTGAAGATATTAGAGAAAAGGTTATTCAAGCTTTAGCAATTTTTTTTGGATTGAGATGAGGAATCAGAGGCATACATTTGAGAAGGTATATAGAATAAGTACAAGATTTTCAACAAATACAAAAGACTAATAATACATATGTAACTTAATAGAAAGAGGTGGTCAGCCTTGGAAGCCATAATTGAGAGGCCTCTGCAGGTCGCCACACTAAACACATGGGAATTAGGGAGGGGGTAATTTCTCATACAGTTAGAAGGGTTCGTAGACACAACAACATTCTTTCTAACTGTGCCAAGGCCATTCTGTCCAGCACCTGGAAGAGGATTGACAAGACAGAAAGAAGGATGATGGGTATAGACTAGGGTTGGGGAATGCGATGTATGATGGTGGAGAAGAGGTGGATTTTTGATTCTCTTTTGGGTGGGGAAAAGCCTGGGCCTTCAGATTCTGGTTTTTCCCAGATGTGCCAACATGGTTTTTTTAATAAACGTTTACTTGGATGAATTCTTATCTGAGTGCTGAGCGATTTATTGGAACTTGGATGGAATGCTGACACAATATTTTTTACTACAGGCAAAGGATGCTTAAGTAAGTATTGGTTCAGACCTAGGCTTCATTTATGCTTTCCTTTTTTGCTCATTCCCAATTTTCCTGATGAATAATCATTATTTTCCTTTTTTTCCCCATGTTCTTCTTCTAGGCTTAGCAAGTTTCTGTAATGTAATGATGACCATCTTCAAATGTTGACTTTGCCTCTTGTAATGTTGCTCAAAGGCAGATGGTAAATAAATGTTGGAGGGGGGGAGTATATAAGTCTAAGTGCTATTGCTATTGTACAAGTGGGGTTAGACCAGGTTTTCTCAACCTTGGCAACTTTACAATGTGTGGACCCATTAGCTGGCTGGAGAATTCTGGGAGTTGAAGTCCACACATCTTAAAATTGCCAAGGTTGAGAAAGACTGGTTTAGACAGTAGTTTGGCATCTTGTCATTGGAGTCCTCTGCTGAGCAGAGATGGACTCATTTGCATAGACGACCCCTTCTGATTGTATTATTTGAATGTGATTCAGTCATAGCTACTTGCATGTGTATTTCACTGGTATGAAATGTAGAGAGATGGGCAAAAATTTGACTGAAACATACTTTTTTTAAAAAAAATGTATTAATGAAGTTTCCCACCCAGAAAATTACGTTATTGCTTAGTAACTTGCCAAATGTTATTCCATCTTCAACCAAATTTTCTAATCATAAAAACATCATTTTATTTCTCTAGCAGCTAAATCAACACAGTCACAATTTCAGCGTAGCTCATTGAAGTACCTGCATGTATCTGCAACCGTATTCCATTCCTGCTTTCTAATTTTTCGCTTTCCATTCCCATTTCTATTTACCAATTATTTATCCTAGGAAGATAAAAAGAGATTTTTTTGCTTTGTAACCATTCTAAAAGTCCTGCAATCCCACAACTGGAATGAATGGAATCCCTTGATCAGAAATGTTTTTAAAAACAGGCTGCTGAATTCTTTCAGCAGAATGTTATATGGAGCTTCGTAGGATTGCAGAGTGAATGATAAAATAATTAAAAACACTGTTCATCCAGGAACTCAAATTACTGTGTGTGTTTTTTTTTAAAGCACATTCCTGCTAATCAGAGCATTGGAGAATAAGTTGGCAAAGATCTGTTTGACATGTGTTTGTCTGGGGTGTTTTCAAACCATCTATGCCAGGGGTGTCAAACTCAAGGCCTGCAGACCAGATCCGGCCCACAGGGTGCGTAGATCTCACCCACAGGGCCACCCTGGAAACAGCAAAGGACCTGCCCACTTTGCCTCTGCCACCTGGCAGAGGGTTGCAGGAGGCCGTCGCAGCCGAAAACGGAGCTCGGGAGCTCGCTTTCTCTGGCAGAGCCCTCGGGTCACCACAGGCATGCCTGACATGAGTGACGTCAAGCTGGCCATGCCCACTCTTGCCACGTCCACCCCCCGCCCTCAAAGTCAAACACAACCCTGATGCGGCCCTCAATGAAATCGAGTTTGACACCCCTGATCTATGTATTATGATTCAGAATTTAATTCATAAATTCAGTGATGAGAACCCCTTGGATTCATGCTTCTGCTCAAATACCAATGGTAAGTTGAAAATTTATCTACCTTAATAGATAATTAGGAGTGAAACTGAGTTAATGTAGGATAGTGATTAAAATCAGGAGACCTTGAGTTTTAGTCCTAGACCCAAAATATAAAGTGAGTGGAAACAAGGTAACTGAGTGCCGTTGAGCATGTGGGCTGGTGATACTTCTCCAGAATTATAGTGGCCCAATCTCTATTTTTAAACATACCGTGAAACTCATAGCAAATCAAGAGGATATGCAGGATATTCAGATCCTATTCAAATTCTGAAGTCATGGGTTCCCTTATGATTTTGGCATCCTTTATTTAATCCTTTAGGAGGCCAAGTAATATTCATTGTATACTTTACAAGAGGTGAACAGAATCAAAGAAAGAGCAACTTATTTTGTGCAAAACAAACAAAATGTTAAAAAGTTATGATACTTATGTAATTACTTACCAAGCACATCTAAATTATATTAAAATAACCAAAATATCTTTACAATCCCCAAGGCATGTCACAACTTTTGGGAACCCCTAATGTTTGGAAATTGAAAGTTGAAACATTGCTACAACATAATTGAGCACAATTCATCCATAAATATGCTTTTTCATCTTAGGTCCAGTTAGTAGCAATTCCAGAGACAGTAGCCAGTGGAATTGACCAATTTATCCTTATATTTCTGAAAATGAACTAAAGGCAACTGAGCATTTTTTTTAAGGAATCTTAGTTTTGACTTTTTATCTCCTCCTTTTCTAAGAATAGATACATAAGAGAACTAAGATCCCTCTTGTGGTGTATACAATTACTGGGTATCTTTTTTAATATACATGAATGATATTTTATCCTTTCTTAGACAAGATCAGTGTGTGGACAAGGCTGAAATTGTAAAAATTAGGTCAAAAGAATATGAAATGACCAGTGATCATTATCTTAATGTTGATCGTGTCCAATCTCTAGAAGTGAGAGTTGCCCCCCCTCCCAAAATCTTCCTAGGTAGTCCCAAAGGTGCTTTTTCAAGAGACAACTGGACTTTTTTGTTTTTCTTTGAAGAAAAGCCATCCAAGAAGCTTCTTCAGCTCTCAGTTCTTCATTTCAGTTCTTGGATGAGAAAGAAAAACCAGTTGCCTCTTGAAAAAGCACCTTTGGGACAACAATGACTTAGATGACTGAGTATCTTCATAGACATCCTCCTAGGTAGTCCCAATTTGTAGAAACAATCCTATCCTTTGATATATTAAAAAAAAAACTAAGCTAAAATAAAATGCCATTTAATAAGTCAAGGAATTAAACCACCCTAGTTGTTCTTGCGAGATAGATAGATCTTAAATATTTCTCATACATTTGTAAGAAACACATATGGCTTGTAAAATGTCACTGATAAACTCCAAAGCCATCAGTTTAATACTGGAAAAAATGTACCTTCCTGTCTTAAAAGATTATTTAGGACAAGGGTATATATAAGAGGAAGTAGTCTACCACAATAAGGAGCCCAGACATATAAAAGAGATTGAGTCCTTATCACTGGTGCCAAAGACAACTGTTAGTTTAAGCAGAAATATGTCAAGCGCTTCACTTCACTCCATTCAAGGGCCAGATATGAGGCCCAGAATCTTGGGGTGTGGTAGGGGGAACACAGCCCACATCTAATCGTGAACAGATTTTTTTTAATGTTCCATTTGTACAATATCTAAATGCTAACCAGGCAGCAATATTTCAGCAATATTTCATTTTATGTGTTTCCTTAATAGACGCATTCATTATTAGGAAATAGCTATTATTTAGCTTTTAAAAAAATATCATCTGTCTCTGTCTGTCTCCTTTTCCTCTCCTTTCAGGTTAGAAGGATTATCCAGAATATAGAGAGAAAGGTGTGAAAAGGAAGCCAAGAGCCAAAAGTCCTTAAAGTTGACAATTATGTAAACA
>JANHFL010007264.1:0-11950 GCA_032468155.1 Oxyrhabdium leporinum | reverse complement strand
TTCGGCCGCCACCCGCTCCATTTTCGGGCACGCCCCCCCTGCCCCCCCCCCCCCCGAGATCAAACACAGCCCTGATGCGGCCCTCAATGACATAGAGTTTGACACCCCTGCAGTAGAACTTCTTTCTCTGATGATATAGCAGAAAGATTGTATGTGGAAGAGGAAGAGGTTCAGTGAGCTGGATTGGAGAGATTCAGAAGCAAGGTACCCCATAACACTTTGCATTTCATCATGTCATGACAATATATTTCCTGGGAAAATCCATCCCCTCCACATTTCCCTGTTAAGCATAAAAGAGGAATACTTGGGAACAGAGGTGGTGACAAAACATCTTAATTGTAAAGAAATTGAATTAAGCTTGGAACGCAGCAAAACAATTTCCTTGGCAACAGAATGAAAGTAGTTTCTATTGTCTTTCCTCTGGATTCGCCCCCCCCCCCCAACAATCCCAGCCTAATTTGCAGGCAAGTGATTTCTAGGTGTCTCCTATACTAGCTATCTCTGACCCTCTTCCAAAACCAGACAATGTTGGCCAGATGCTGCTAATTGCTGACATTTATATTATAGCAACTGTTAATAATTGTCACTGTCACGATCGTTGTTCTGGTTAATTAAAAGGAAACAAAACTCCTCCAAACTTCATTATAATGAAAGGGCGGGGGGAGAGACAAAAAAATAAATAGTAGGGAAAAACAGCCAAGACAAAGCCCCCATACTTAATAGTTTGGAGCTTGATGGATAACGTGTGGTAGATGTTTGGGCTAAAACAAAGGAGAGATAATGTTGTTCGCGATGGATTTTTCCAGCAAATTCAGACAGCAGTTATATCTGTTTGCAAACCTTGTGCATACACTATTCCTCCAAGGAGAAAAATAATCCCATTTTCCTGACTAAATATTTATGTGGTACCCCTAATCTTGCAACATATTCCCTCGCTTGTAAATTTCAATGTCCTTGGTGCCCCGTCTATTTTCTATGCATAAGCCAACATCCCGATTAGCCATTTCTTCTTCAAACTACGACTTCAGCAACAGAGTGGTCAACGTCTGGAATGCGCTACCCGACTCCGTTGTTACAGCCTCAAACCCTCACAGCTTCAATCTCGAGCTGTCTACCTTGGACCTCATCCCATTCCTGTCTTACTGTCCCCATTTATCTGTATATCTGTATTTACTTCCTTTGTTGATGTTTATGTTCATATCTATACTTGTTAACTTGTACATGCTTGACAAACAAATCAAATCAAAATAAATAAACAAATAAATAAAGTGGGAGAATACGAGTTCTACTCCTGTCTTAACCATAATAGTCTGTGGGAGCAAGAATGATAAGAATCTGTTGCAGTTTAAAGAAAAATATATAGTGGCATAAGTATTCATTGAAACAGTTTATTTCATCAGATACATATTCCCTTTCAAGATTAAGCAATGTTGCATAGAAAAGAAATAAGAAGCAGTAAGGCAACGTCATTAATGCAAAAGAAGAAAAGCCATTATTCACTGTTTCTCTCCATGCCTTGCCATCTTTGCTTCTACTAGACACAATCATTCATTGCTTTTTGTTCTTTATTTTTAGAAACATTGCATGAACAGAGTATACAAGAACTATAAAAGTGGGGGAAAAATGACAATAGAGAACAAAACTGAAAGAAATATCTATGAAAAAGAGTAAATTAAATCTTAATGACATGGAGTAATATTGTTCTGAGTTTCTGTAACACTATTAAAAGCCAATTCACGTGAACATGTGTTGCAGGATTTTAAAATGCTTTTTAAAATTGCTCTTTCCATCAGAGTAAAACAGCTTTTTTAACAGGAGATCAACCCAACTTTCAGTTCTACTTCTCAGCACTGCCTTTTGTTTTTGTTTTCCAATTATGGCCTTTCTCTGAAGACTTGATGGACTCCGCCCAAACACAACTTTCTCAGGCTTGTTGGTTCTTTGTGATCCATTCACTATTCCTTCATTCAATTGTTTTGTAGTTTGATTTTCATTTCATAAATGACCGAACAACCTCAAGGTACTGTTTCCATATGTGGGAAGAATCAGATAGCAGAATTAAACACTTGTGAAGAAAAAGCTTGTAATTGTGAAAATATGCGTGTTTATATTAAGATTCTGGCGTACAAGGGTTGTCTTTGTTTCCATACTTTTAGATTGCTAAAGTACTAGGTAAATAATATTACATGTCCTGTATGAATATGAAGTGTTTTTCTTGTGGGATTCATAGTTCTCAGCCATGATAGATAACAAATTCCAGATGTAGCACTTCCTGGGGGAAATTATTAAGAAGTTTATTTATTTAGTTATATTATTTATGTAGCCATCCATGACTCTGGGTAGCTTAAGGATTCAAAACAAACAACCCTCCCCAACATAACCTCCCAAATTATCCCACTGCTATGATAAAATATAATCAAATGCAGAATGGTGCAGAAAGTACAGTATTGCATTTATGGTATTTTACTCTGGGGGGGGGCAGAGGTTTGGGGTGATGGTTTCAAGGCACCATTGTCTCCAATCAATCAATCAAAATGGAGCTGGAAGGAACCTTGAAGGTCTTCTAGTCCAACCCCTTGCTCAAGCAGGAGACCCCATACCATTTCAAACAGGTGGCTGTCCAGTCTTTTCTTAAAAACCTCCAGTGATACAGAATAACAGAGTTGGAAGGGACCTTGGAGGTCTTCTAGTTCAACTCCCTGCTCAGGAAACCCCCTGCTCAGGAAACCTACTGTTCCGCTGCACAGAAAACCCTATACCATTTCGGAAAAATGGCTATCCAATCTCTTCTTAAAAATTTCCATTGTTGGAGCCTTCATAACTTCTGAAGGCAAGCTGTTTCATTGTTCTCACTGTTATTCTGTTAGGAAGTGTCTCCTTAATTCCAGGTTGCTTCTCTCTTTGATTAGTTTCCATCCATTTTTTCTTGTCTTGCCTTCTGATGCTTTGGAAAATAAGTTGACCCTCTTTTATTTGTGGCAACTCCTCAAATATTGGAATACTGCTATCATGTCAGCCCTAGCCCTTCCTTTCTCTAGATTAGCCATACTGAATTCCTGCAACTGTTCTTCATATGTTTTTGTCTCCAGGCCTTTAATCATCTTAGTTGAGAGCCTCTGTTCATTTTATTCAAATTATTCATTCTTGTCTTCTTTATCTTCTTGTTTCATCATAGGGTATAAGTAGTACACTTCACTCTTACTGTGTTGAAATTATTTTGTCTCTCCTGATGGAACTCCTCTCAAGTTCCATACTTCAAAGTTGACAAAATTATGCTCTAAGAATAGTCATTTTTTACTTCTTTCAACATTCCTTGCTTCCAGCAGTTTACATCTTGCTCACCACCTTTCTACCAGTATTTTCATGTCTTAAAATTAATTCATTCATTTCTCAACTTTAGTAATAGTCTACAGAGATTCACACATCCATCTACTTGCTTTCGTTCTTGTATAGGCTGACTCCATTTTCCATGTCAAACTCATCTTGCTTCTGCTCTAATAGTTTTTAGATTAATATTTCTTGTGCGTCATAAAATCTAACATGCATTGCAATTTATTCAGATTCTTAGCCAATAATAAGGTATGTTCTATATACAACAATGCACATACACTCCAATTGTCAACTCCAATCGTCAACTATCACACAAATATTCATAATGGAAAATGGAAATAAGATATATCAACATAGCATACTTCAATGTTTCATTGTTCCTGATAACAGTCAAGTATGACCAAATTGGGCCTATCAGGCAGGCCCAAGGAATAATACTTCAAAAGCAAAGGTTCTCACACTTCCTCTTGTCAGAAGTGAGAATGGTTCTTCAAGCCTAATTCTTAAGAGCCACAGCCAGAAAACTATACATCAACCAACTGAATTGGCTCCCACACTGACAAGGATGTTGTTCAGGTTGTTGTTGAATTGAAAGCAAATCTAACTGTGGTAGTCAGAATAATACTGACCTATCAGCTTTGCTTCTGATGTGATGGGACTCTCATGTCTAGGGCAGAGGATTAGAAGACTAGAAGACTCTAAGGTCCCTTCCAACTCTATAATTCTATGATGTGGTGTGATTCCAATTGATTATGATATATGCAGTGATGCCCATGAACACAGATGTTGTTTATGATACAGCCACCAATAACTACTGGAGCTTGGGATATTTAAATTATTTTTGTTTTAGATTTTATTCACATTAACATTATTTTCCCTACACACACACACAATCACATTTTTGGCGATACTCATCAATGAATACTATTCATCTTAGATTAGTCAAAATGACTGAGTCCAAATGGTTTCCTTATTGCCTTCAGGAATATTTCCAAGTAGTTAAATCTAAATGACATATTACAAATACTAAGAAATTATGTTTGTATACATTCTGTTAAGTGTCCTTTCTATGGTATCGGTATGTAGACTGTCCTCTTTTAGTTTATTGGCCAATATATTTATGGGCATAGTTTGACTGGAATCTTTATTTTTCTTATTCTGTTGCTTGTCATGTTTCCATATTCCAACTTTGTAGCCATAATTTGGTAATGAGGGAGTGTTGATCTAATATCATCTTCTAGTACGAGAGGTCCTTGCAAATAGGGCATATATTTTAATGTATCCTAGATGTATCTCTATTGTATAAATTTCAGCATACTCTTTACATCTTTGTTTTGTCTTCTATGAATTGATTACTTTCCTTGTTTTTCTGTGTCGATCTTCAGTATCATTGTAGATGTTGTAATACTGCTCCTTGTTTCTGTGTTTGCTTTCTTTAGCTTGGAACTTGCGCAAAGCAGTTTGTTAGCTCTTGAATAATATAATCAATTTGATTTTGATATGCTCCATCTAGTGATATTCATGTATTTACATATTATTTGGTTATTTATTTCTCTTTCATGGCAACATGATCCAACTACTTCTCTTCCGTAGTATATTCAGTTTTAACTCAAAGTAGTACATGTTGCTTCCTCAAACTGACAAAAGATTGAATTTGACCATAAAATTCACCATCTTCCTTTTTTCCCCGCTTATCTCATCTACAAGTCTAATTAATATTATTTAAATACTGACTCCATTGTAACCAAGTATTAGTTTTGCGATATCCTGACTACTTATGAAAGTAATACATTTCATTCTTGTTTTTCATACCTTGAATAGTAATTAGTATGATTTTTTTGACTGAAAGTATGTAAATTCAGTCCATTTGAAACTGCTGAAGCCTAGGGTGTCAATGTGTAGTCAATTCATTTCACCTTTCACTATGTTAAGCCTTCCCAGGTTCATGCTTCATACAGTACGTTTTCGCTGTAATTCTGTCTTTGCAGCTTTGGAAGTTTCTTTTCCCGTTTGACAACATTTGCAACCATGGGTACCTAGAAAACTTTAATTTATTGCACCATAAATACCACTAGTACTCTGAAAGATCAGCTTTTTCTCAATAGCAGAGGCTGAGTGGCTGTCAGCCTTGGAAGCCATAATTGAGAGGCCTCTGCAGGCTGCCACACTATACACGTGGGAATTAGGGAGGGGGTAATTTCTCATACAATTAGAGGGGTTCGTAGACACAACAACATTCTTTCTAACTGTGCCAAGGCCATCCTGTCCAGCACCTGGAAGAGGAGTGACAAGACGGAACGAAGGATGATGGGTATAGACTAGGATTGGGGAATGGGATGTATGATGGTGGAGAAGAGGTGGATCTTTGATTTCCTTGGGGTGTGGAAAAACCTGGGCCTTCAAAGTTCACGTTTTTCCCAGATGTGCCAACATGGTTTCTTTAACAAACTTTTACTATGATGAATTCTTATCTGAGTGCTAAGCGATTTATTGGAACTTGGATGGAACGCTGACAGTAACAATCTTCTCTGTCACCCATGGCTGGGATGACGGACGGAGCTCAGGACCCCAAACAGCCCCCAAGATCGGGGAGCTGCCAGTTTGAAAAAGTAGAGATTCAACTGACAGAGGTAAGTTTATAATTGTATTTTTAACTACTATAAATAATGGAAGTCACCTCGTATATTTTCTATTTTTCTTTTACTATTTTCCCTTTCTTGCATTAGCTTTCTCTTATATTAGTCTGTATAAATTTTTATCTTTAAATTTTATTTTATTTTTTTAAAAGATTCTGTATCATCCCCACTGCTTCAGTGACAATGGGTAGATTGGGAAAGGACCCTTCCTTAGCACTAGATAATTTATGGAAACAATTTTAATAAACAATCCTTTTTTTTTTAAAGTCCGGAGATGTAGTTCCTGCAAGAGTAAATGATTCTCTAACAGCTCTCGTGTGAAGTGCAGTGAGTAGCTAGAAGTGTGTTGAGGTAACTGCCAAGGAAAGACAAGCTCAACTCTTGACAGTCAATGAATGCTTGTTTAGTGTTAGAGATGCGTATGGAAAGTTGTCCACAGCTGCCACACCAAACAAGGTACCTTGGTCCACAGGTATCCCAGCTTGATTCTTCATGAGTTCAACCCTAGCTTGGTACTTTTTTTACTTGACTTGCAAGAATAAATGAGATTGTAGGCCTCTGTGACAGAGTCTTCAAGAGTTGTGCCCACAAAGTAGGCTTACAAAATTTGCTTTGAGATTGCTCTGCTCTGCAAATATCAATCATATTTAAGGACTCTGCAGATCATGTGTACTTAAACCATAGTGGCTTAGTCAACAAATCGTAGCTTCACAACCCACAATGTAGCACAATGTGTAAATTCTTTTGCAAAACCCTTAACACAAGAACATCCTCCCAGTTGCACAGTGGCTCTTGTCTTCAGCTAGCAGGAGCATTTCTTTCTCTTTTCCTGAGCAGGAACCTCTGACTGAACCGGTGATGGCAGTTTAGTTTTCACTCCATCCCACTGTGGACCAGGATTCATCACCCCACTTTTCAAGGCTTTGTAGATGCCCAGAGTTAACATCTGGAAAACTGCCTCTACATTGCTGCAGCTTTTAGCTGACGTCTCGATATACTTTGCTTCGAAGGAAACAGCCAGCTTCTCAGCCTCCTTTTGTCCCACTTTCCGTTCAGCCTCCAGGTCACTCTTGTTCCCCACCAGCACGAAAACTGGGCGGTGAGGTTTGACTGTGTCCACCACTTCCTGGTGCCAGCTCCTGATGTTCTCAAATGATGCCCGGTTGGTTAGGTCAAACATCAGGACTCCCCCAGCTGCATTACGGTAGTAGGAACGTGTCACTGATCTACATCACAGAAAGATGATTTGTTGAGCATGGAAACGTTGCAAGAAGCCAGAAAGGAGTAGAGTAGAGTAGAGTAGAGTAGGAACAGGAACAGGAACAGGAACAAGAATAGAATAGAAAAAAATGGAATGGAATAATCGGGACAGGACAGGAATAGAATAGAATTAAAATAGAACAGAACAGAACATAATTTTTTATTGGCCAAGTGTGATCAGACACACAAGAAATTAGAACAGGGTTTTCCAACCTATATTTGAGTTCAACAAGAAACTAAGGAAAAATCTATCTTTCACCCAAATGGAGCCAGGAGATTCCATTTCTATCTTTCCTAAGGAAAGTAATTGCTTCCCAGTCACCGAACATTGCTTTATTTGGCAAAAACATTTAACTTTCTAATTTTATTTCCAATTTAATGTTAGGGCTTTGTAAACATTAATTTTGTATTTACAATATGCACTTTATTGTTTACAGTCACAATACTTGGAGAAACTTTCTGGGACATTAATTGGAGCATTTATTTTTGTGAAATTCCAATAACTTTTAATCTATACATTTGCGTAAATACATTAGAATAAACCCAAGTCTCGTTTCGTTCTCTACTTTCTATCACTTGGCTGCCCTTCTTGATCAGGGGTTCCAGATTCTTTTTAAACAAAACTCACAACTTCCAGAACCCCCAAAAAGTCTGAAACCCCCTGAACTAAAGTGTTCAGTCAAATTAGCCAAGTTAAACTAAGCTTTCAAATTCTCCATTAATGTGTAATATTGCTCGGATATGTTATGTTCCTTTGGGCGTGGTGGCAGAAGTCTTACTCCAACAGTACCATTCTCTGTATCCTTGAGAGTTTCTCATTGACTCATAGAACACCACCTGGAGCACCGAGGGTGATGTAACAAGGGTGGTGGGGTTTTCTGTGGGCCCACGAGTCATCTGTAGGGAAGGAGAGCACTTCCCTGTCTCAACTGGTTGCTGAGATTCTGAGATTATAGCAACTCTGACTAATCTTTTTGTGGTCAGTTGCAATGCCATTTTTACTTTTTGTTTTCCATAAGGCGACTCCAGCAGAGTGTACTGGAGTCTTGCCGATTGCCAATTCCAGAATTTCGATCATGTGATGGTTGTAAGCGCAGAGACTAGCCTTAAGTCACTTTTTCCATGCCGTTGTAACATTGAATGGTCACTAAATAAACGGTTGTAAGATGAGAACTACTTGTAAGGGAAAGAAGAAAAAAAACTGGACTCTCTTAGCTCCTCTGAGATAAATAGCTTTGTTCTTTCCCTGCGAACATCTAATCATCAGACTGTTGCACTTAGTCAGATCTTTATCATAGCATTGCTTTATGTGCTAAGGCAGGACTTCTCTGAGATCCTCCCTCATTCTCATTATAATCCTTCCTTCCTCCCTCCTTCCCTCCCTCCCTTTTCTTCTTTTTCCTTCCCTCTTCATTCTCCTTCCGTCTTCCTTCCCCTCTTTCCTTATTTTTCCTTCCTTGCTCTCTTCCTTCTTTTTCTTTCTCTTTTCTCTTTCCCTTTCTCCTTTCCCGTCCCTTCTTGCATGCTCAAATGCAAAAGGAGAAACATTTCTCCTCTATGAGAATCTAACTAAAAACAATGCTGGGAATCTATAAAGTTTTTATTCCTCCAAAGAAGGAAGGAAGCAAAGCTTAAGCCTCCTTTCATTTTCAGGCTCTGTCAACTCATCTCATTACCGTCTTCCAAGGCTTGGAAAAAGTCCACCGCTCCTGACTGTTTGGCTGAGGGATCCTAGACCAGCCTTTTTCCCCTGACTCACCTGAACCGTTCTTGGCCCGCAGTATCCCAAAACTGCAGCTTGATACGCAGGTTGGGCTGCATCTCCAAAAAGCGGACATAAAAATCCACCCCCACCGTTTGGTTCATGGACTCCGTAAAGACCCCGTCGGTGTAGCGCTTCAGAAGACACGATTTCCCCACTGTGGAATCGCCCAGCATGATGATCCGGAACTGATAGTGCCAGGGAGAATCCACATCCATGGGGAGGCTGAAAGAGAGAGAGAGAGAGAGAGAGCCCCTGGAAGCTGCTATCTCTCGCGTGCCTGGGTCTGTGTGGGTCTGTGGGTGTGCATGCGCAGGCAGCGGCGGAGGCTCATGCCAGCTCAAAATAAACAGGAACGCTCCAATCCGGTGTTCAACCTGGAGTCCCAAGCAGTGGGAAATGCCGAGTTCTAACCCAGGTAAGAAACTGGTTAAGACTTGTTTGAGATTAGCACAGGTAAGTTGCTCTCCCTTCGTCCGCCTGAGGCTCTGGCTCTCTTATTCCATGTTTGGGCAGGCAGGCAGGCAGGCAGGCAGGCTGCTCCTAAGGGAGGCAAGATGTGCACGCTCTCCCCCGTCCTGCTCCTCCCTGAAAATGGGCTGTGTTTACCCAAGGCCAGCCCAGGCCATGCAAGAACCCATTTCACCTACATTCCAGCCTTCGATAAGGTTTCTCTTCTTTGAGGGAAGGAGCATCACAGTTGCCTACTTAGGCAGGAGAGGAAACAAAAGCCTCCTGAAACTCAGAGGAGGTTGTTGTGCAAACACAGCCAAAATGTGTACACAGCTGACCCCATGCAGCTGAAGGATAAATTAACACAATAGGCTAACGTGATTGCCTAATCGGTAGGCAATTCTGTCTTATGTGTTGATGCACATGTATGTGTGTCCTTGCGCACGTTTGGTATATTGCAGTCACGGAGAAAGCCAGTTTACAGGAAGTAGATGCCCCCTTTAAAAAGGTACTACCTATTTGCGCCACGGCTGTGAGAAAGAAAATACAGGTAGTCCTCGACTTACAACAGTTCATGTAGTGACTGTTCAAAGTTGCAACTGTCGGTTCAATCCTAACAGGACTCCAGGCCGACTCAGCCTTCCATCCATCCGAGGTCAGTAAAATGAGGACCCAGATTGTTGGGGACAATAAACTGACATTTGTAAAGTGCTCAGAAAGTGTTGTAAAGTGCTATGGGGAGTATATAAGACTAGGTGCTATTGCTGTTAGTCCCAAAATCATATTTTCATAATACGTATGCGTTTTCTTTGGAAGGAACAGACTCAGAGTTAGAAACAATAGCAATAGCACTCAAGGTCTCTATACCGCTTCACAGTGCTTTACAACCCTCTCTAAGTGGTACAGAGTCAGTATATTGCCCCCAACAATCTGGGTCCTCATTTTACCGATGTCGGAAGGACAGAAGGCTGAGTCAACCTCGAGGCACTCAGAATTAAACTCTTGGCGATGGGCAAAGTTAGCCTGCAATACTACATTCTAAGCACTGCGCCACCGTGGCTCTACAAAGAGTGATTTAGTTCTCGACGTACAAATATTTGTTTAGTGGCTCTTCAAAGTTACCATGGCAGAGAAAAAAAGTGAGTTATGACTGGTCCTCGCACTTATGATAGTAAACCCCCTGGTCATATGATGAACGTTTAGGCGCTTGGCAACTGCTGTGTATTTATGATAGTTGCAGCATCTGGGACTGTGTATTTGCCATTTGTGACTTTCCCACCTGGCTTCTGACAAAGAAAGTCAATGGGAGAAGCTGGATTCACTTAACCACCACTTGATTCACTTACCAACCACGGCAAAAAAAAAAAAGGACATAAAATCAGGTGTGAGTCACTTAACAACCGCCTTGCTTAGCAACATAAAATTTTGGTCCCAATTTTGGTTTTAAGTCAGGAACTACCTGTAAACCTAACTTGGAAGCAAGGCGTTCAGTGGGACTTATTTATGGTGAGCAAAGTTTAGGGATCAATCTTACATGGCATACTTTATCAATAAGCTCATATAGGTTAAAAAGAGATGGAATTTATAATTTTGTATTTGTGTATGAGATAGTCTTTCATTACTCAAGTATTTCTGTGTAAATGTTGGTTCTCATGGCTATTTCTGAGAAGAGATTCAGCTAGGAAGTAGGTGTGGTGCCCAGCTAGAAAAGGAAACTTAAATCAATGTTGGCTAATCTAGACAGCAAGCAAGCAGGGCTGGTCCATAATGCTTTGAGAGACCACTAGGAAATCCATCTGCTGTGAGCTAAACTGGGAAAATCAAGCAAACCACTTCAAGAAAGCAGGAAAACCACTTCCAAATCACATGGAAGCATATGTCGCCAACAGATCACGAGTGGATTTCAACTCAGGGAGCGATTTTATTTTGTTGTTAGAGTTAGGATTATTGTTTACTATCAAACCCAGAGAAAGCATCACCTTCCCTTCAACAATAAGCAGAACAATGTTTTAAACTCTTGTCTCCTTCATTTCAAGAATTACACGCCCAGAGAATATTTATTGTGCTTCAAGCACTAGCCAGCATGGAAAAGTGGCCAGTGAAGACGATGACAATAAACAAAGCCATACATATTATTATATACTATTATTACTGTTTAAAAAAGGAAGTAAATATTTTTACATTAAATATTGTCAGGATTATTTTTGTTTAAGTTAAAGTTTAAGTTAAGGAGGTGATATTGTGGAAATGAAGACTGTTTCAAAATGTTTGATAAACACAAGATTCTCCCCAGCTCATCTCCTGGCTCTATACAACAAGGTCTGTATTGAATAATGGAAAGAACCTGTTTCATCATCATCTTCATTTAACGACCTCATAATCCCTTGCGGGGTGGAGTCAGGGCAACTGAATGGAGCTAGCAGAGTGTTTATTGGCCAGATGCCCTTCCTGTTGCCAATGCGGAGTTTTGTTCAGCAGATATATTCTCATCGTGCCCAGAGAGAGAAAT
>JANHFL010007263.1:11699-39513 GCA_032468155.1 Oxyrhabdium leporinum | reverse complement strand
AGGGCTATTCTGCACCCCTCCCTCAAATGTTCTTTAAAATACAGAGTTTCCCAGCATTCCTTTAGGAACCTCCAATAGGCAAACTGTGGTTACTCATCCTAAAATGAATCCTCTTTACCTGGAGCTTCAAAATTTGCTGTTTGCTGGAAAGATATGTAGCTAAAAATCAATCTACATTTTGTGTACATCTGATTTTGGGTTCCAACTTTAGGTGCCATTTATGGCACCTTATTTTGTTTCTACTACTAGTAAAGAAATGAGTGAGAAATCATTTTTATAATTATTCCTGAAATGGGATGTGTGTAAATTCTGTGGAAACTCCTTGATATAATAATAGAGCTAAGAATCTCTGGGAGTTCTGGATGCAGGAGGACAGGCAGGCATTAGATAATCAACCAGACACTGTAGTAATAGACAAATTAATAGACAAAGACCAGAAGAGCTCGGGAGGCCAGGCAAGCAGGGCAAGGTAAGGCGCCCCTCGATGTGAGTGATGTGGAGTTGGCCACGGCTACCCAGTCACATGCCCACCAAGCTACGCCCATAGAAGCGGTAGTAAAAAAATTTGAATCCCACCACTGTGCATAATTCTGTATTGATTTATTTTATCATATTTATGTAGTATATACTGGAGGTGGTGACCCTTTAAGAGCTGTATACAACAAAAAATCATTTTAATGTATGCCAATTTGTGTACATTCAAAGCGACAATAAAGTTACTCTATTCTACTCTGTTCTTCTCTACTCTAAGCATCCACCTACAAAGTTACACAAAGTATTCAGTCTGTAGAAGAAATTGCTAGCCAAACCTTCACCCACCCACGAACACACACACACACACACAAACACACACACCCCTCAGAGAAAACATTGCCCTTATTGCAAGATCCAATCTGGGTTGGTCACTAGGACCAAATGTTTATTCTTCTAAGCTTTCAGGGTCATGCCGGAGCCCATCATCAGAGAACTTTTCTCTCTCCAGAATATTGTCAGTCAGCAGGAGTGCTGATTTACCACCAACCTGTCAGGTACTTAGAAGCCACACTGTGACATAAAACAAAATTAGTGACTTAATAGTCAGTCATTAATGCCCTAATAACTAAAATCTAAACACAACTGGGAACTGTAAAAATACAACCATTGAGCATCCCGATGCACAAATTCTGGAGAGAGAGAAGTACCCTGGTGATAGGTTCCAGCATGAGCCAGAAAGCTTGGAAGAATAAACCTTTGGTCCTAGTGACCAACCCAGATTGGATCCAGCAATATTATTCTGGGACATGCATATTTACTTTCATTTTCATTAGCATTATTCCTGCAGATTTTAGCTTCTTGAATACAGTGCTACTGGAAGAGTCCATGCTAATGTCTGGAGAACAGTTCCAAAAGAGGTAGGGGCATAATAGTTAAGGCTGGTTTCTGGGTCCCAATTGCACCCATTTCCTGAAAGGGGAGCTCACTGTATATCTCTGTCGCTAAATCAGAGTCTCTGGACTTGAAGTGCATGGCAATATCCTCTAAATCCCACACTGCCCATGCTGCCTTGCCAGCCTCAGCCTTTCCCGTCTCCTTCAACGCTTCCTCTCTTTGACAGGGGTGGAAATGACAGAGGTGAGCAGCATAAGCATCACTTCAACAATCAGCAAACTGAGCTTTGAAAACACGGAGCCTTATTATAAGCCTGGGATCCCCCTTTTCCTGCAGGTAAGGCAGCAGGAAAGAGATTACTGCTGGGGAAAAACTGAACATTGATTTTCAACAAGTTGCTCTTTGCCCAAGTCCAAGGAGATGGCATTTGAGGGGTCCTTGATGCTCTCTGAGCTTGGTTGTTTTCTTGCAGATGTTTCATTATCCAAATCAGCATCAATGCTAGTCTAACAGATGGCATTTCTCAACAACCTCAGCTGCTATCTGTTTTCCCCACCCACCGCACAAAAAAGCCCCTAAATTCTGTAGTCAATATGGGAGGGGTGAAAAAAGGATAGACCAAAGATCACATATAGTCTGCCACAATTCCGTTAGTGGCCTTCCCCAAGGGAGTTTAGGAAAATAATTTTAACCTTTAACATTTGGGGGGAGATTGGGGGTGGGTGGGTTAGTGGATGCGGTGGCTAAGATGCTGAGCTTGTCGATCAGAAGGTTGGCAGTTCAGCAGTTCGAATCCCTAACGCCGTGTAATGGAGTGAGCTCCCGTCACTTGTCCCAGCTTCTGCCAACCTAGCACTTCGAAAGCACGTAAAAAATGCAAGTAGAAAAATAGGGACCATTTTGGTGGGAAGTAACAGCATTCCATGCGCTTTCAGCGCTTAGTCATGTCAGGAACATAACCATGGATACGTCTTTAGACAGCACTGGCTCTTTGGCTTAGAAGCAGAGATGAGCACTGCCCCTAGAACCAGAAACGATTAGCACACATGTGCGGGGGAACCTTTACCTTTACCTTGGGGGGTTATTTTTATAAATATTCCACCTATGTTAGCAGCCCCCCCTCAGGAATCCTGGCCCTGCTCAGCTTGGAAGAGGGACCCTTAAGAAGACCCACAAAGCTGTTAAGGCCCTTGAACAATGAATTCATGGGTAAGTTCAAAAAGTCAAGATGGTTGCCAGGCATCAAAGCTCTTACCCTTTTTAACAAGTGTCACATGTGCAACACGCATAAAAACCAGGCAAGGCTTTGATGGCATGATTACAGTCCACCATCTTGACTTTTGACCCTCCAGGTATGCCCCTAATGACAGTTCAAATCTAAAATAATTGGATGTGGGTTGGGTTTTTTTCCCCACATGTAGATGAAACTGGTGGATGGTATGGATGTGCCGATGGCTAATAAGAGCATTGAGATTACAGGACGTTCTGTGAAATACACAGCCAGATACACAACCAATGAGGAAGGACGAATACGGTTTTCCATAGATACATCAAAGTTCACAGAGGAATCCTTCAGTTTGCAGGTGAGTGATTTGGAGTGAAAAACAATCCCCTATTGTGCCCTTTTCAATCCAAATTCTGCTAAGCACCATCTTTGGGAGAACTCACAAACGTATCCCACTGTGGGTTTTGCATTCACTCGTTATCCCTCCCTTTGTAATGGGGAACAATAGAAATGTTCTTACAGTGGTTTGACACAGATGCCATCTTCACATACATTCACTGAATTGCATAGCCATTCCATAAATTGCCTGTTTCATACCAGAACATTTCTTCCGCTATACCACCTATGCCTGCAGCCTTATCATTTTCCAATTTTCTCAGTTTTGAGAACTTCCTTTGTTTTTACAGGACACTCACATTCATAGCATGTGCTTCAGTTCTGCTCTTCATCGCATAACAATCGTTTTGCTGGATGTGTATTTCAGATGCACTTAACATACAAAGCTGTCACTCTTGTATACCTTGGGGCTCTGCTGCAGGGTAAAGAAACCCAGCAAAGTATATTTTTGTTTCCCTGCAGCAATGTCATAATGAAGGTGTCTAAACAAGGGACCTGCCCTGCCATCTCATACTTTGCTGTAGACATCCCTGTAATACTACTGATCTGAATTATTGAGTCTGTCTATAGGGGTCTCCAACCCTGGCACTTTTATGACTTGTGGCCTTCAACTCCCAGAATTTCTTAGCCAGCATGGCGAGAAAAACACTGGTCTAGCTCTTTCCTTCATTCGGTAATTATCTGTGGTGAAAATAATTTTTTTTTGCTCTTTAAGCAGAGTAGTTTCTTTTCCTTTCTGCAAACAGGGAGTTTACAAAGAAAATGAATGGTGTGACAATTTGGTTTCCATTGATCATCAACGTGCCTCGCACTATGTGAACCGATTTTACTCACCAAGTCAAAGTTACATCCACATTGAGCCTCTGCCAAAAACATTGAGTTGTGGTGACACAGAGCATATTCGAGTGCATTTTATCCTGGATCCAAATGCTGTAAAGGAGGAAATGATCTTTTATTATTTGGTGAGTTGGAAAAGAAAAATATTTTCTTTTTTCTGGTGTGAGTATATACTGTAGGAGTGCATAATGTGAATATAGACTGATGAAGATTCAGTTTTAGGTAGAATAGTAACAGATTTTAGATTTCACCAATGGCATAAAGCACAACTGGGCAACCTTTTAGAAGCTGGAGGTTGTACTTATGCTCCAGATCTTCAGCTTCTTCCCTTGTGATTTTACAGTGAATTTCACAGGGATGACTGTTTTTTTAAAACTAAATTCAAGGACTGTTTTGGCTCACACTACTGTTGATGAATTGCTTGCTGCCAAATGACTGGAAAACCTGTTGCCCAACTTCAGGGGGCTATTGAAAGTATCTCGATCAAGGGTATCGACAGAAGGTGGTCAAAAAAGATAAGATGGTGGATGCCACCATTCCACCATTCTGCATTGCATGTTTTGTTTTCCAGGTGATGGCTAAGGGAGACATCATACGAACAGGGATACACACACAGCCGATGCAGGGAAAAGGTAAAAAGCTCCACCCCAGCAGTTTGCATTCGCCTCTATGCTTGGGAAAAAGCTTCCCCGGAGTGTCCATCACTACTATTTCAAGTGCTGGGCTTGAAGTGAATCAATCAGTAAGGAATCCAGTTCTCCCTTGCTGAATGCTGGATGCCCCTTGCTCATCTGCAAAGTGTTGCCACTTGCAATTGGTTGCTACATCCTATTTCATACCAGCAAAGAAAAGAATGTGGGTACACATTTCTCAGCCTGTTGTGATTGACTAATGTATTCAAACTGGAATTAATTTCTTCCAACTTTCCCCTTTTCAATCTCTCCCTTTCTCTCTTTCCTCCACCTGGCATTTTCTTGCTTTAGAACCCAAAGGGGACTTCCTTTTGAATCTGTTGGTGGATGTTGACACTGCTCCCATAACTCGCTTGCTCCTCTACACCATTTTGCCCAGCGGAGAACTCGTTGCCCACTCAAGAGATTTCACTGTACAAAAGTGCTTCTCCAATAAGGTAAGTGAAGAAACAAAATTTCCACTTTTAACCGTGTTTCGGAAATAGCATACTGATCATGTGGTTAATGTGAGATGGGTTCCCCTTCTGACCTGGATTGAACACACAGAAAAGACAGCATAGATATATAGCATTACAGATTAAGAAGGTACCTTGAAACGGGGGCTGAACTAGAAGGCCTCCAGGTTTAATATCCATTTACTTGGAACATGTGGGGAAATGTATACATTGGACAAATAGGCATAAGAGAAGCCTAAAAGAAGACATTTGCAAATGAAATGCAAATGAAGAGAAGGACCAGGGAAACATGATAGCAGTGTTCCAATATTTGAGGGGCTGCCACAGAGAGGAAGGGGTTAAGCTATTTTCCAAGGCACCTGAAGGCCAGACAAGGAATAATGGATGGAAATAGTTCAAGGAGAGATTCAACCTAGAAATAAGGAGACATTTTCTGACAGTGAGAACAATCAACCAACGGAACAGCTTGCCTTTGGACGTTGTGGGAGCTTCATCACTGGAGGCTTTCAATCAGAGATTAGACTGCCATTTGTCAGAAATGGTGTGGGGTCTGCTTGGGTGGGGGGTTGGACTAGATGACCTACAGGGTTCCTTCCAACTCTGTTAATCTGTAATCTGAAATAAAACATACCAGTATAGTTAAATTGATAATTTTAAAGAAATGTGAAGCTCAAAATTGAAAGCCAAACATAGACTAGATTGCCACCTCTCATTAAAAATCCTTCATGACAATCCAGAATACTAATGTATGCATGTAGAAAATAAAGTATATGCACATCTCTAGAACTGGACTTGTTGATCATGAGCTAGATTCAATCTGTCCTGATTCATCTGATGTCACAGTGCAGGGTTAGGACAGAAATCACAAGGATGATGGATGTTTGCAATGCTTTCTACCCTATATAAATAACTCAGGGATTTTTTTTACTACTGCTCCTTAAAGAGCCTCCATTTACATCCTGGCCTACCTCTAATGAGTTGGTTTTATTTGAATATAAGAAAAACAACAACAATGGAACAGTCCACCTATGGATTTTTCATCTCTGGATATTTTTAGAAAAGGGCTGGACAGTCGCTTCTCAAAATGGTTGAACTTACAGGCTGCAGAAGGATGAGCTAGACGAACGGTCCCCTTGGCAGCCCGGTGGAGGGAAGGGGACTCGCACCGCGCAAGTGGCGGGCACGCAGCTCAAGCAATGGGGCAGTATACATGTGCATGCGCGAGCAGCTCGACTCCCACAAGTTGAGCCACGTGCACACGCGCTGGCCTGCTGCTTGTGCAAGCCAAGTTATGCGCACATGGGCCCACCGCCTAGTTGAAAAGAGACCATGGCCCGGTAGTGGGCTGGGTTGGGGAGCCCTGATCTACATGATCCTTGGGCTCAAAGCACTGGAAACCTGGGGCAGCGGATTGGGTTCTTTGTATGGCTCCTCAGTGGCTGGGGAAAGACATTTATTTTTAAAAGGGAAATTTACAAATTGAGGAAAAAGGAATGGTAAATTGTGAATGTCTTCAACCAGTGCAAAAATTAATCTTAATACTAGAACTATTTTCTATTTAATTGTTTTCCCTAAGCTTTTTACCTACACTCTATTCTTGTCACTAGATCTGTCTCCTGTCTTATTCCATTTCTCTATTGTGGCTTTCCAGGGCTGTATCTTTTTCTCACAGCTTGATCTTTTAATTTTAATTTTTAGTTTCTAGTTCTGTTTGTGTCAAAACCCTGATTTTTCTTTCCCCCTTTCCTGCTGCTTGGATCCTGGCTGGGCTTCTGGCCTCTTTTCTTCTTTCCTATCTTGCCTCCGTCTGAGGGAAACAGCTTGGAACAACTTTTTCCCTCATGCAGCTCTGAGGGAAGGAAATAAATGCCTCTCTTCTCCCCAGTTTTCTCACCTGGCGGTCTCTTTTCCCGTTGCTTTGTCTCCACAGGACTGTACTTTTTAAATTTTATTGATTTTAAAATTTTACTCCATATCTTTACTCCGGATTTTGCCTGTTTATTCTGCCTCTCCCTCACCAAGGCCGATAATGGCGTAGCTCCCCAGCAGCCATTTTGTCTTCCCTCCCCTTTGTCTCTTACCCAACAATGCTTATTTGATCGGCAGCTGGGTTGTCATGACGATGAGGAGGGCGGGCCAAGAAGCTTTGTCTGGCCTTCTGCAGCTTCCAAGAAGGATGGCTTTGCTGGGCTCTTTTCTTATCACATTTAGCAGAGGAAATGCCTTTTGCAAAGATCTGGTTTATGTTTGCAGGCCAGACTGTGGTTCTCTGATCAACAAGGCCTGCCTGGTCAAAAAACCCAACTCCATCTTGCTGCTTCCTCCGGCTCCCTCTGTGCTTTCCATGCAGTTGACCAGAGTATCTTCCTCTTGAAACCTGAAGCCGAGCTCTCCCCTGAGAAGGTGAGCCAGATGGAGAACCAATGAAGTCATGTGTTCATATGAACGTATGAAGTACGGTTGCAGGTATGGCTAGTCTAGAGAAAAGAAGGACTTAAGGGTGACGTGATAGCAGTGATTAGAAGCGGTCAACCTATTTTCCAAAGCACTCAAAGGCAAGGCAAGAAAAAAATGGATGGGAACTAATCAAGGAGAGAAGCAACCTGGAATTAAGGAGAAACTTCCTAACAATTTACCAGTGGAATGGTTTGCCTTCAGAAGTTGTGGGTCCTTCATCACTGGAAGTTTTTAAGAACTTGTCTGGAACACTATAGGGTCTCTTGCTTGAATAGAGGGTTGGACTAGAAGACCTCCAAGATCCCTTCCAGCTCTATTCTGATTGATTGATTGAGTCCCGGCTGCATTTGAATTAATAGAATTAACAGAATAACTTGAGTTGGAAGGGACTTTGGAGGTCCAACCCCCTGCTCAAGCAGGAATCCTACCCCAGTTCAGACAAATGGTTGTCCAGTCTCTTCATAAACACTTCCAGGGTTGGAGAACCCACGATTTATGAAGGCAAACGGTTTCACTGATTAATTGTTTTCCCTCTTAGGAGATTTTTCTGGAATTCCTGACTGTGGGCAGTGAGCTTGCAATGCTGCATTCTAACCATTGCACCACCATGGTTCATGTTTAGTGACAACAACATTGAAAAAAGCGACTCATGACCGTTTTTCGCACTCACATCTGTTGCCGCATCCCCATGGTCACATGATCAAAATTTGGAACTGGATCATATTTATGATGGTCGCTGTACCCCCCCGGGGTCATGTGATCACTTTTGGGTGACCTTCTGACAAGCAAAGTGAATTGTGGAAGACAATTTTACTTAACAACTCTGTTACTGACTTAACGTGGTGATTCACTTAATGACTGTGACAAGAAAGGTCATCAAATTGGACAAAACTCACGTAACTGTGCGGCTTAGCAGCAGACATTTGAGGGCTCTGTTGTGGTCGTAAGTGGAGAACCATTTGCTAAATTGTAAGTGTAGGGAAATGTTAGCGGAAATAGTTAGGTATCCCATCTTAAGCAAGCACAAAAATGAAAAGATTCCCCTCCTCTATTGTTGAGTGAACTGGATTCGGGTTATACATGCTTTACTGAATTGCAACGTCTGTCTTTTCTCAGATATATAAATTGCTTCCAGACTCTTCACCTGACCGATACTTTAAGAATCAATGGGACACGAAGCCATGCATCAAAATGGAAAATATTGAAGTGGACGGTGTCCGTTATCACCCTGTTCCTTTTTCTTATGGGGAAGACGATGTTTCCAAAATTCTTAAGGTGAGTTTCTGGCAGGTGAAATTTCCTTTATTCTACTGGGCAGAAATGGGTCAATCCCCCTTCAAGCTGACTTTAGTCTCTGCCTTCTTGGCGATTTAGACAGAAACCCTTAGCTCAGTTTCCTGATTTGAATTAGAGACAGGCTAGCAATTGATAAGAACTAAACTGCTTAGCTGATCTTAAAAAGTGTAGTAAGTTTGGACTTGCTCAATAGAAACTTTCTGGAGGTTCAGGATTATAATTTAGGTTTCAAAATCTACCTTGACACAGGTGAGGAAAAACTTCCATACTGTTTCCAAAATCACTTGATGGATGTCTCCCCACCACAAAAAAGCCCCCTCCAAGAATTGAATTTGACTTGAGTCGTTATCTTTGATTGGTTAGACAACAGCATTTAGGAGACCACCAAAAAATCCCAGGGTTGTAGACTAGTTGATTTGCAGAGGTAAATGATTTCCAGGCAGTTACTGGAAAAGTTGGACTTGAGTTCAGCTGTAAGAAAATTGGAATTTTACCCCTAGCATTCACCATGGGCTTTAAATAAAAAATAAAAAAAATCATAATTTGGGTCTATTCATACTTTGTGAAATGTTTCACTGTGACGTCTTCATTCCTTTGACAGGACTTGGGTTTAAAAGTTTTTACTAGCACTATAATACGCAAGCCAAACATATGTCGGGTCTTTCTCCCACAACCTTTCAGATACTACGGTAAGCATTTGATTCATGGAGGGCTGAATTTGTAGGATATGCACTCTGGAAATATAAAATAAAATGCTCCCTTGGTTTTGCTAGAAAGGGAAACTGTGTGTGTGTGTTTCTGCATGGGCTTATGTCTATGCTGACTAAAGAGCATGAATTACCTACTGGTATTCCTCGACTTACAACCACAATTGAGCCCAAAATTTCTGATGCTAAGGGAAACCTTTGTTAAGTGGCCGTAAGACGAGGACCACCTGTTTCCCTAGGATCTCTACAGCAATCACAGCTGTTTGCATGGAAAAGATCTGCCAATCATCAAGGTTTTCTCAGGGTTTGCAGCAGAAACTGAATTTAGGTTTTCAGCCTCCTGAGGAAGCTGTCGGGAGTTTAAGAGCACCCAGTTCAGGGAGCTCTTCCTTTCTGCCTTTCAGAACTGAAACTGGGCTTTTTGCTTGGAACACCCCTCTTCAATTTCAACCCTTCATCACTGGAGGTTTTTAAGAAATTGGATAACTCCTTGTCTGAAATGGTATAGGGTCTCTTGCTTTAGCAGGGGGCTGGACTAGAAGACTCATTTTACTGACCTCGGAAGGATCGAACTCTAACTGACATCAGGCACGAACTCCAGGCTGTGGGCAGAATTAGCCTGCAATATTGGAATAATATCTACATAGCACCATCACTGGAGGTTTTAAGAAGAGATTGGATAACTACTTGTCTAAAATGGTATAGGGCAGTGATGGCGAACCTATGGCACGCGTGCCAAAGGTGGCATGCAGAGCCCTCTCTATGGGCACACATGCCGTCACCCCAGGTCAGCTCCACCATGTTTCTCCATGACGTTTCTCTCCATCGTTTGCAGGGAAACAGAAGTTCCCCTGCAAACGATGAAACAGAAGCACTGTTTTGGGTGTCTGCTGTGCATGCGCGCCTCCCACCGACCAACTGGTCTTCAGGTGTCTGACGCGCATGCGGGCATGGGCACATGCATGGGGAAGGGGCACCTGTGCAGGGCATCATGTACATGCATGGGGAGCATGCACATGCACGGGGGCACGTGCCTTGCAGTTTGGGCATGCGCACGCGTACTTTGGGCACTTGGTGCCTAAAAGGTTGGCCATCACTGGTATTCGGTCTACTGCTTGAGCAGGGGGCTGGACTAGAAGACCTCCAAGGTCCCTTCCAGATTCTATTCTATTCCATTCCATTCCATTCTAGAAAAAAAGGTAGCCTGTAATCCTAGTAGCAGTGGTAAACACAGGTAGTCCTTGATTAACAATCCAAATTGAGCCCAAAATTTCCATTTCTAAGCGAGACAGTTGTTAATTGAGTTTTGCCCCATTTACGACCTTTCTTGCTGAAGTTATTAAGTGAATCTCTGCAGTTGCTAAGTTGGTAATACAATTGTAAAGTCAGTCTGGCTTCCCGATTGGCTTTGCTTGTCAGAAGGTCCCCAAAAGTGATCACATGACTCTGGGTCACTGCAACTGTCATAAATATGGGCCAGTCGACAAGCGGCTGAATTTTGATCACGCGACCCTGGGGATGCTGCGAGAATTGTCAGTCTGAAAAACAGTGATAAGTTTTTTTTCAGTGCCATTGTAACTTTGAACGGTTACTAAACAAAAAGTTGTCGGTCAAGAACTACCTGTAATTGTTGTTGCGACTTTATCACCACTATCAACTCATCAATATCAACTCCTGTTCTGAACAGAATTACACTTAACTCTTAAAGACCCATCAGAAAATTGTTTTTCCAACTTGTACAAAAAGCCATTGGGATATTGTTGATACTATCAATGCTGAGTTTGAGCATAGGAAATATGCAGCTTGAATAATGGATGGATCCGGCACTGGGTAGGGATTGGATTGGAAGACTTCTATGGTCCCTTCCAACATTGAAATAATTCATGTTCTGAGCAACACTAAATGCTCAGGAGCCTATCTGGAGCAAAATCCAGCCAAAACTTGCATGCCATTTAGGGACATCTTTGTATAAATTTAAGAGCATTTCTTCCAAAGAACAACAAACAGCTGTCTGTGGAGATTCTCAGTCATCCAGCTCATGGTTGTCCCAAAGGTGCAACTGGACTTTCTGGTTTTTCTTTGAAGATGTTTCGCTTCTCATCCAAGAAGCTTCCAACTGGATGGTGGGGAATGGAAGGATTTATACTCCCTGCAGACAGCTGGATATTTGCATTCTTTTAGTGGGTCGTTAACGTCACCTGGAGGTTTATCTGTGTCCTCAGGATCACCTGCGTGGTGCAACTTCATGCAGAGCCTTCTTGGAACTGTTGAAAGGACTGTGTTGTAGACTGGAGATAGATGGTGTCGTATTCCAATCGACAAGACATCCTTTCAACAGTTCCAAAAAGGCTCCATGCCATTTTGCACACCTCAGGTGACCCTGAGGACACAGATAAACTTCCAGGTGACCTCAACAGCCTGCTAAAAGAATGCAAATGATCAGCTGTCTGCAAGAAGTATAAATCCTTCCATTCCCTTCCATCCAGTCAGAGTTGAAGAAGCTTCTTGGATGAGAAACGAAGCATCTTCAAAGAAAAGCCAGAAAGCCCAGTTGCCTCTTGAAAAAAAGCACCTTTCGGACAATAAACAGCTGTGTGTCGGATCATGCCAACATCCTTTGTCACCCACATTTCTCATATTGGACAACCAGAGATGTGGGAGCTTGGAAGCAGGAGAGGGGCACCCACCCTTCTACCAGTGACATTTGGAGGTCATTTGCTCCAAACCAGAGGTATGGTGATGATGATGTGCACTGGGGAGGTGCTGGGCTAGGGTGGTGGGAGCCGGTCCCTCACCATCTCCGGTATCGTGTTTCTCCGAAAATAAGCCCTAATGCATCTTTTGGAGCCAAAATAATAATAATAATATAAGACCGGGTCTTATTTTTGGGAAAACACGATATGGCTTTCAAAGAGGTGAGATGAGTTCCTGCAGATCAGGTCTATCAAGGTTCTTTACAAATAAGGTGGAATACATGTAAATTCTCTCATATTCTTTTCCTCTAGATTATGCCCCTTTACCAATGGCAGCTGCCCCAGGACCAGTCGGTTCTTCACCACATGCCTTCGATCTCAGTCCTAGTATTCTTATTTCTATCCCTGAAATGACGCCTGTTGAAACTGTCAGAATGCAGTTCCCTGAAACGTGGTTGTGGGATTTGGTGATATTAGAGTAAGTGGTGGTGTCAGGCTGCAAAAGAACAGTCCATTCATTGATTAAAGCTTCGCAGAAAATATTGCCGTATCTGCTGCTGCCCACATGTTTAAGCTAATGTCACCCGAACCTGCAAGTTCTTTGCAGCATCGTGGTGGCGTGATATAAGCCACACCCTTTTCTTAGGTGTGTTGTGGCAACCTTGGAGATGTCAACCAGAAGCCCTTAAGACAGCCTCAGGTGCCGATCCTTATGTTGAACTCAGGGAGGTGGAAAATATTAGAAAGAAACTCAGGCAGGTTGCCTTGGCTTTAACACGTTTAATACAGGTAGTCCTCAGCTTACAACAGTTCATTTAGTGACTGTTCAAGGTTACAACGGCACTGAAAAAAGGAACTTATGACCATATTTCACACTTACGACCATTGCAGCGTCCCCGTGGTCATGTGCTCAAAATTCAGAGGCTTGGCAGCTGACTCGTACTTATGACCATTGCACTGTCCCAGGGTCATGCGACCCTTCTGCGACCTTCTCATAGGCAAAGTCAACAGGGAAGCGAGATTCACTTAACAACCGTGTTACTAACTTCACAACTGCGATGATTCACTTAACAGCGGTGGCAAAAAAGGTCGTAAAAGGGGGCAAAACTCACTTAAGAAATGTTTCACTTAACAACAGAAATTTTGGGCCCAGTGGCAGTCGTAAGTCGAGAATTACCTGTCGTTTAATTTGGTTTAAATTGAAATAGGCTGTGGTAACAATCTTGCAAGTGTTTTTTTCCTTTCCTACCTTTTTATCTTCCGGAGGAGTCAGGGGAAGTTAGGCTGAGTCTAATACTTTTCCAGCTACTTAATGGTTTCTGGATGGCTTCTTCCAAGGTCATCTTTATGGTTCTCTAAAGACTGTTACATTTAGGCAAGAAAAACAAAATACACAGGTACAGTATATGTGGTATCTCGCTCAGTAGTAAGTGTGAGAGGGTTCTTGGAGTCCTAGTGGAGAATCATTTAACTATGAGCCAGCAGTGTGCTGCAGCTGCCAAAAAAGCCAACAGAGTTATAAAATTAAGATCACATGAAGTGCTCATGCCACTTTATGATACCTTGGTAAGGCCACACTTGGAATACTGCATCCAGTTTTGGTCGCCACAATGTAAAAAAGCTGCTGAGATACTAGAAAGAGTGCCGAGAAGAGCAACAAAGATGATTAGGAGACCGGAGGCTAAAGCATAAAGAACAGTTGCTGGAACTGGGTATGTCTTTGATGAAAAGAAGGACTAGGGGTGACATGATAGCAGTGTTGCAATATCTCAGGGGCTGCCAGAAAGAAGAGGGACTCAAGCTATTCTCCAAAGCACCTGAGGGCAGGAGGAGAAGCAATGGGTGGAAACTAAACAAGGAGAGAAGCAACCTAGAACTAAGGAGAAATTTCCTGACAGTTAGAACAATTAAGCAAGTGAAACAACTTGCTTCCAGAAGTTGTAAATACTTCAACACCTGAAGTTTTTACGAAAAGATTAGATACCCATTTGTCTGAAATGGTATAGGGTTTCCTGCCTAAGCAGGGGTTGGACTAGAAGACCTCCAAGGTCCCTTCCAACTCTGTTATTCTGTATTATTCTAAGACTTCAAGGATGCTCTGGTCATTTTGGCAGGAACAGCACCACTAACAAGGACCACAGACACTGATGATCCTGAGATGTGATGAGTTCTCCTTAATGGGATTTATTTTAAGAAAGATGTCAGGGACGCTTTAATTTCAATTCCTGCATTTTGCAGGGGATTGGATAGTCATTTGCAATCTTCTTTTCTGGCTTCCTATAACCATAAAACCGGAATGACAGAGTTGGAAGGGACCTTGGAGGTCTTCTAGTCCAACCCACTGCTCAAGCAGCTGACTTATACCATTTCAGAAAGTGGTTGTCCAATTTCTTCTTTAAAAACCCCAGTGCTGGATGACACACAACTGCTGAAGGCAAGATGTTCGATAGATTCATTGTTCTCACTGTCAGGACATCTCTCTTTATTTCTAGGTTGGTTCTCTCCTTGATTAGTTTCCAACCATTGCTTTTTGTTCTGTTTTCAGGTGCTTTGGAGAATTGGTTGTCCCCCTCTTCTTTGTGGTAGTCCCTTAGATATTGGAAGACTGTGATCATGTAGGATATCATGTAGGATTGCATGAATACACTCTATCATGTATTCAACAGGGAAGCTAGCAGGAGGGCAAGAGTGGTGACAAGGTTATATCACACTTAACAACGGCATGGGATTCGCTTAATGATGGCAACCAGAACTGCTGTCACCGAATGGTGCAGTGACATGACATTGTGCTTTAAAACCACGTTGCTTAGTGATGGAATAGCGGTCCCATTGCTGTTGTTAATTATGGATTATCTGCAACCGAGATGCTATGTATTGACCCTGCATAAGTTTCCTCACTGCATGGATTTTGGTATCCCTTCTCCTCACTTGCTGCTCTCTTCTGTCTTTCAGAGATTCTAATACCTTGTCTGTTCCTGTGACCATCCCGGACACCATCACCGAATGGAAAGCCGGAGCTTTCTGTCTTTCAGCAGACACAGGCTTTGGTCTGGCCCAGCCTACTTCTCTGATTGCCTTTATACCGTTCTTCATTGAACTCACCTTGCCATATTCCGTGGTGCGAGGAGAAGCTTTCCCACTCAAAGCCACCGTCTTCTCCTACCAGACTCAGAGCATCCGGGTAAGGAGTCCTTAACAGTTGTGGGTTGCGAAGTTCTGGGTGCTCCATCACTGGAGGTTTTTAAGAAGAAATTGGGGAGCTAGAATGATATAGGGTCTCCTGCTTGAGTAGGGGGTTGTACTAGAAGGCTTCCAAGCTCCCTTCCAACTCTCTTATTCTGTTCTCCTATTATTTCAATGAATGGAAATGCTCCCAGACTTCACATGCTGTTTTTAGGCTATTATAATTATTCAACCCTCCAGAACAGGGGTCTCCACATGCACTTGGCCGTGGCATGCCAGAAACTGGGCCACGCAAACAAGCGAAGCCCCATCTGTGGTTTGCAGGCAGTACGTGAAACCAACACCCTCGGAGCCACGAAAAACCTCTCTCCACGGAACCAGTCCCTGGTGCCCAAAAGATTGGGAGCCAATGCTCCAGACGTTGTAGATGCTCCTATACTGGAGTTCTTTTAAGAGGAGATTGGACAACCATTTTGTCTAAAACTCAGCAAGGCTAATCTACCCTTTCTGTGTCTGAAAGTCTTTGTGTCTCTTAATCTTTATTTCTTATCTACTGAAGCCCACCTTGTGTTTTCTCCTCCTTTTAGGAATTCCTTCCCTGGAGTTGTACCACTCAAGGGGTACCACATAGCTTTCTCATTGTCATCTTATTCTTTATGGTCAGGTCACAATATCTTTGGCTCCTTCTCCTGACTTTGAGGCGACCCCTGTGAAAATGGAGGAAGAATCTTACTGCATTAGTCCAAATGGAAGGAGAACGGTGTCTTGGATGGTGACTCCCAAATCACTTGGTATGTAACAAATGTCCGTTGCCTTGAATTATTTATAAAAATAATAAAAGTGAGATATAAGTAAAGTTGAAATAGTCAGTTAGGGTTGGGGGCCGAGAGGAAGAGGAGCTATTTTCATTTTTATAGAAGATGATTTCCAACTTTTAAGTTTTAAGAGATGAGTAATGGTTTCATCATCTTATCTCTTGTTGTAAAACTGAGAAAGAGGGTGAGGATGATGGGTGAGGATGATTGTAGTTGAAACTTGCATGCCACAGAACCTTCAAGATTCATAGTGGCTTACAAAGACAATTTTAGTCATTTTTTAAAATGTTTTATGTGAAATAAAATTGGGGTTGAGCAGGCTTTCTTGGACACTACTTATTTCAGATAACAACAAAATTGAGGTAACACATTTAACAAAGTCAGAGAAGGTTCAAGGTCGTTATAGGAATTCAAGAACCCAACAATTTAACCCAACAATTCAAACAGATGACACTAAGCTGGCAAGGATAGCCAGCACCTCAGAAGACAAGCTCAGGATACAAAAAGATCTTGACAGACTTGAACAATGGGCCCTATCCAACCAAATGAAATTTAATGTGGACAAAAGCAAGGCTTTACACTTAGGCAGGTACAAAGTACAGACTAGTGAAACCTGGCTCAAAAACAGTAACTGTGAGGACCTTGGAGTCCTAATGGATAATCACTTAAACATGAATCAGCAGTGTGCGGTGGCAGCCAAAAAAGCAAATATAATCCTTGATTGTATAAGCACAGGCATAGAATCAAAATCATGTGAAGCATTAGTACCACTTTATAAAGCCTTAGTAAAGCCACACCTGGAATACTGCATCCAGTTTCGGTCACCATATTACAAAAAAGATGTTGAGATTTTAGAAAAAATGCAAAGAAGAGCAACTATGATGAGGATCAAGGCCTGGAGTCTAAAACGTATGAAGAACGGTTGTACGATTTGACTAGTCTAGAGAAAAGAAGGACTAGGGTGGGCATGATAGCAGTATTCCAGGATTTGAGAGGCGGCTACAAAGAGGAGGTGATCAACTTATTTTCTAAAACACCAGAGAGCAGGACAAGAAGCAATGCATGGAAACCAATCAAGGAGAGAAGCAACCTGGAATTAAGAAAAAACTTCCTAACAGGGAGGACAATTAACCCGTGGACCATCTTGCCTTCAGACATTGTGGGTGCTTCATCACTGGAGGCTTTTAAGAAGAGACTGGACAGTCACCTGTCTGGAATGCTGTATGGTCTCCTGCTTGAGGAGGGGGTTGGACTAGAAGACCTCCAAGGTCCCTTCTAGCTCTGTTTTGATTGATTGATTGAACCCAGTAATTCTTCCCTGCTCACTTAATCCTCCAAAGAACAGATATGGAAATGAAGAACAGTCGAAAAATGCAAGGTGCTCTGGAATAAACATGGCTACCAAGACATGGTATTCCACGTACTTGCTCTCAAATGCAAATTAGCTAGGGTACTCAATGGGTACCCTTGGGTGCTGCCTGACCAATAGGAAAAGAGCTTTGATGATCCCAAAGCCCATGGAATATCAAGCAGGACTGGAAGAAGTGGATCGGATAAAAACTCGATAGCCCCTTAACATGATCCATAGTCATTTCTCTTGACTGATGATTGTATTGTTCTGCCTGGATTATCAGCTGGCTGGGTGAAGAAAGGCCTTTGAGTAAGAAAGTTGTGTGAAAATATGTTTTAAACCTCTATCTGGGAATTGCGCAGAAGGTGTCCAAATGGCATCAAGAGACTCTGACACGAACTTGTAGTTTTATATAAATAAATATATTTAACATCTATATTGGCAGCAACCAAGGTAGTTGGGCACATTGATACATCATGAGGGCACAGAAGAAAAAACGGCATGGAAAAAGGGGAAACTCCCCCTCCACACCCACAGCAACCAATCACAGTGGAGATTGCCTCGCGCAGGAGCCGGCACTCTCCAAACAATCAGCTATCACTATACCCCACTTTTTTCATCTCCTAAATTTAAATACCTTAACAAACTCCCCAAAGAAGAGATCTACAAAGAGACAATATTCAAAAGGCTAGCCATAACCCTACCAGACTCTTTGGTAAATTCCTATCTACAAAGGGCAATTACTTAAGGTGGAAAATTACTGTAATTTATAGGTAGCTCCTGGGTTCCATTCTGTGAATCAGTGTCTGACCGAAATTGGTGTTTAAGTTGGAACTCATGCTTACAAATGGGTCGTCTGTTCCTAAATATGGCGGATGGCACTGTCCTTCCTACAAAGTGGTGAAGTGCTTAAAACTCACAATGGTTTTAGGATATTAGGGATGGTCCTTAAGGTGGACATTCTTAGCTGCTTGTATAGCATAGTTGTGACCAGGTGACTTTTTTGTCCTAGGTGAAGTGAATTTCACAGCCACTGCTGAGGCCCTGAGCTCAGATCAGCCCTGTGGGAATGAAATAGTGGAGATTCCCAGCATACAGCGAAAAGATGTCGTGATCAAAACGCTTTTAGTTGAGGTACGTGGGATGGTTTAATCGTGGACGCGGTGAAGAACATGCAAAAAATGCACAAAAGCAATATGCTTGTTTTCAAATGCATTAAGCCACTTTTTAGCTGGTCCATTCCCGAAAATTAATTTGGGTCACCAATCCATCTTTCCATTCAATGAGCTCCACTTTCCTAGAGTTATCACTCTCTGTTTCTTGCCTACCCCTAATAATAATGAACTTACTTAGTGTTTCTCAGTCTTGGCAACTTTAAGACGGGTGAACCTTCCCAGAATTCCTCAGCCATCATGCAGGGTAGCAAGACGGGCTGGGGAATTCTGGGACTTGAGGGCTACATGATGTAAAGTTGAGAAACACTAGTCTACAGAATCAAAAATCAAATCAATAGGACATCTAGCCTGCTGGTCAGGGGTGGGGCCAACATGTCACGTATCCGGCCTGTGGGCCGTGAGTTTGACACCCTGCCCTAGATTGTTATATAACTTACTCAGATTTCATCAGCTGTGATTCCGTTCTTGCTTAGCTCTCAGTCCATGGAAAAAGATGGAAACAAAGAAGAAACACTGAAAACAACATGAAACTCTTCCCTCTGTTTTTAATAACTTAATCTTTAGCAATTGCACTTAGACATATACTGCTTCATAGTGCTTTACAGCCATCTTTAAGCAGTTTACAATGTCTGCCTATTCTCCCAGGCTGACGTTTTGCCCACAGGTCAGTAAAATGAGAATCTAGGTTCTCATTTTACCGACCTCGGAAGGATGGAAGATTGAGTCAACCTTGACCCAGTGAGAATTGAACTGCTGGCAGTTTGCAGAACTAGCCTGCAATACTGCATTCTAACCACTGCGCCACCATGGCTGTATTTTAACTGACCTGACAAAGGGAATCTTCCAACTCTTGATGGTACCTCAGAATTTGATTTTCATACACTTCGGATATTTCTGCATATTTTTTTGGACTGACAGGAGAGGTTTGACAATCAAGTTAGATACTCCTTTAATAATCTTGGAGTCTGAGCTCCATTCGCTATAAGAGAAGTTACATGTGTTGAGAATGTCCTGCTGTGTTCCTGATAGAGAGAAATCACAGTCATTGGCAAACTACCTTAGTTGATTATAAGGTTGTCTAGATTCTAATTTTTCTTTACTGCTCTTCACCTCCCTTTGTTGTCCTTTGCATGTATTTCTGCAGCTTTGTTTAAGAGTTTCCAGTACTCATCCCTAACTTTCCCTTTTTCCTTCTTTTCTGTCTCTCTGGTGAAGCCTGAAGGGATCGAGAAAGAGGTGGTCTTCAACTCTCTTCTCTGTTCACATGGTATGATTGGTTCTTCACAGTGCTTCTTCTCCATCGCAGCATAAAATGGATGAGGATAATTTGCATTAGAGCAGAGGGGCCCCAAATTTAGCTCCCTTTCTGGTAACGTGGAGGAATTTTAAAGTTTCTTTAAGCGAGCTGTAAACCTTACATATAGTTAATATTTGTTAAATATTTAATAGTTAAATGCTTAAAGAAACTTGCTTTCCTAGCTAGAATCTAAAAAGTGAGAACAATTAACCAGTGAAACAACTTGCCTTCGATGCTCCCTCATTGGAGGGAGCTCGGACAGCTATTTCTCCAGAATGGCAGACGGCCTCCTGTTTCAGCAGAAGGTTGAACTAGAACAGGAGTCCTCAACCCCCAGGCTGTGACTCAGTAGCAGGCCATGGCCCATTTGGAACCGGGCTGCGGAAGCGGCAGCCCAACCATGCACGCATGTGCAGCTCCATTTCTGCGAGCTGTGGGCACACATGCCCGCCGCTTGAGGAAATGGATTTGTGCGTGCGCACATTCAGCCACCGTTCCCAGAGAACCATCCTCTCTCCTTCCCCCTGCCCCTCCCATCCCCCCCAGTCCTCAAAGCCAGAAAAGTTGGGGAACACTGGACTTAGAAGACTTCCATGGTCCCTTCCAACTCTGTTATTCTGCATTCTAGGGAATTTGCTGTGGGGTGGGGAAGCATTTGTAGAACACACCCAAAAGTTGATGTATTTCACAGCAGGAGGAAATGTTTGAGATTGAAATCAGAGGACCTAGTAATGGAAAATCCACTTTTAATTTAGGGGGTTTAGAGAGTTTGAGATTTTTTTTAGACCCTGGAGTTTTTAACTGTAACGTCATTGTAGGATTTGATCTCCTTTTGTTCTGGATACCCCAACTGAGCTAAAAACCCTGTGGGGCAGCTGGCCCCATCTAAGTTCTGTTTTCTTCCAGGAGATGTAGAGTCGGCACCTCTTTCTTTGATGGTGCCAGAAAATGTCGTGGAAGGCTCTGCCAGGGCGACTTTTTGTGTGCTTGGTAAGTAATAGGAACCTTCCTCCGAGCTCTTCAAAACTCCTTCCCTTCTTTTTTTTCCTCTAATCTACTTTTCGTGTTCCAGAAGTTATGCTTCTAGCTCTTCTGCCTCACCTGCCTTATTAAATCATAAAATCGACAGTGAGAATCTTACAGATCATTTAGTGCAACTCAGTGCAGGTTGCAAGTCAGCATTTCTGACAGCCTCTGTCTGAATATCTCCCCCGGTGAAGGAGAACTCGCCACTTCTTACGGCAGCCTGTTTTGCTGGCTGGCTGGCAGCTGATAGAGCAAGGAAGTTCTGAAGTCAAAGCTGGACCTTCTTCTATGCGGTTTTACCAGTGGGATGGTTTGCCTCCAGAGGTTCTGGGTGTTCCATCACTGGGGATTTTTAAGATGCGATTGGAGAGCCACCTGTCTGAAATGGTATATGGTCTCCTTCTTGAGCAGGGGGTTAGACTCGGAGACCTCCGAAGTCCCTTCCAACTTTTGTCATTTTGTTATTCTACAGAGTGAGACTTTGCCGAATAAAATGTCAGAGGTTATCAGACTCTGTTTCTTTGGCCACTGTTGGACAGATTGCTGAACTGGATGGTCCTTGGCTTGATCGTCTTAGAAACATTCTACCTGGGATTCTCAGTTTTGGTAATTTAGAGATGAGCAACACAAGCTCTCATAGGATCAGGCTTAGATGTCTTTTGCCAACTCTCCACAAGCAGTGTCATTTAAACTGTTTCTTCCTTGGGAATAACCAGAGACACACAGAGGCATCCTCCTAAATATTCTTCTACAGCTTTACTGTGTCGTTTTCTTCCAGAATTATCCTGTCTCTTCTTCAGAGGTTCTGGACTTGAACTTCCCAACCTGCAACACACCCATTCCAAAATATTCTAATTACCCCTATTTTCCATCCACCTCTTTCTCTATTGCAGGAGACATTCTAGGGGGAGCGATACAGAACATCCATCAGCTTCTCAAGATGCCCTATGGCTGTGGGGAGCAGAACATGGCCCTCTTTGCCCCCAATATTTACATCCTGAACTATCTCAATAAGACTGGGCAACTGACCAAGGAGATCAAATCCAAGGCCATCGGATATTTAGTGACAGGTGAGTAGTATCCCAGGCCAGTCCCACATAAATTTTCCCCTTTTGTTTTCTTACTGAGGTTAGGAATTTTCAAAGACTTGATCCATCCAATCCATAGATTGGCCACTGGTATTGATTAAGGAAGGGGAGCAGTGGCTTAGTGGTTAAGCCTCTGAGCTTGGAAGGCTGGTAGTTCGAGACCCAAGTACTGTGTGACGGGATGAGCTTCCATTCCTGCTCCAGTTCCTGCAAACAATGAGGGTGTCAACATTCCAACCGATGATCCCAATCAAAGCAAGCACACTCGACACCTGACAATGTCTCAGTGCAAAACTTTATTGAGTACATTATTTCGGCACCATTGAAGGCAAAACCAGCCCTATCTAATTCCCGCACAAACCCACATAGTTCAATACGAAATTCCCCCTCTCCTTTATTTGTGTAGGTCACATTGTCCAATTGAGTGTTTTTCTATTGCCATGAGAAAGAGTCTTTGGCTTTGGCTAACACCTGCAGGTGCGTCCTTGAGCTTGATGCCTTTCCTCTTTGAAGTCTGGAGTCCACATTCTTTCTCACCCATCCCTCCCTGCTTGTTTGCTGGCAAGCCGAGAAGCGATAATGGTTGCAACAGCATAATAGCAATAGCACTTAGACTTATATGCTGCTTCACAGTGCTTTACAGCCCTCTCTAAGCAGTTTACAGAGTCATCCTATTGCCCCCAACAATCTGGGTCCTCATTTTACCCACCTCAGAAGGGTGGAAGGATGAGTCAACCTCGAGCCTGGTGAGATTTAAACTGCCAAATTGCTGGCAGCCGGCAGTCGGCAGACGTCGCCTGCAGTACTGCATTCTAACCACTGCGCCACCGCGCCACTTCATCAATAAAGCCACTTGCTGAAAAAAAATGGCGCATCGCAATCCATCACCAAGCCTTCCTTACAAAGATCATTCGGAGAGGGGGAGACTCTGATGCATAATGGCATTCCAAGGAGGTGACTAGAATCAAATCAATTCTTGATTATGGTCCTAACCCTGCCTAAGAAAGGTGGAATGAATCTTTGAACCAAAAATGTCCAGGCTGTGGATCATGACCAGCGTTTCCAAGCTGTGCGTCCTCCCTCGGTCGCACCAGGCCTCATTAAGATGACTCTTTAATAGGTCAAGACGATTGCCTCACATTTCAATTAATGCCGCCTTCAGCCTTTTAACTCTGCTGAGTTCTCTCCCGTCTCTTCAATTATTAGATTCATTTTGGTTGTATAAGCCGAAATCATTTCTTGCAGCATGTGGCAAATGAAAGCACTTTAGGGGAAAAGGGGAGGGGAAAAAAAACAAACCTACCCAAAAACCCAAGGACATCACTAATGATGACTGGATTATGCAAAACGCCCTGCACCAAAAAACAATGTTTATTTGAGTTTAATCAAGGAAATCATCAGCAGAAATGAACTGAAATGGCACGGAATGATAATATTAAAATGAAAGGGTTTATTTATTGTAATTCCAGACATTAATGCAGCAAGACGCAGGAAATTATGTTTTTTTTTTCTTTTTTCTTTTTTAATAAACTCTACTGCTGTAAATGCATAAAACTCTTCATTGGTTGCTATGGTCCACTAAAAATTTCCACCTACTTTTCAGCCAACGGTTGGCCGCGAGCTGTTTGCATTTCATTTCTGGATCAAGTAACTCTTGAGTAACAATATTAAAATATAGCTCTTGTAATTACGGTGTATCTTTTGCTCTTCATATGCCATTCACCCCAATCTTTTGTCTCTTTGATTTTGATGGTGATTAAGGGGCTGGAGTCTAAAAGATACGGAGAACGGTTACAGGAATTGGGTATGTTCAGTCTAGTGAAAAGAAGGACCAGGGGTGACACGATAGCAGGGTTCCAATATTTGAAGGGCTGCCACAGAGAAGAGGGGGTCAACCTATTCTCCAAAGCAGGACAAGAAGCAACGGGTGGAAACGAATCAAGGAGAGAAGCAGCCTAGAACTAAGGAGAAATTTCCTGACAGCTAAAACAATTCATCCGTGGAACAACTTGCCACCAGAAGTTGTAAATGCTCCAACACTGGAAGTTTTTAAGAAGAGATTGGACAACCCTTTGTCTGAAATGGTGTAGGATCTCCTGCTTGAGAAGGAAGCTGGACTAGAGGACCTTCAAGGTCCCTTCCAACTCTGTTAGTCTACTCTAAATTCTTTGCAACTGTTAACCTGGGCTATTGCTTCAGAAAGCAAAATACAGCAGAAATAGCAAAACAGAACAGTTGAGTTTGATGCTTGGTTGCAGAATGATTTACAAGACAAAAAAACCTTTCAAAGAGGTAAGCTGCCTTATAATTGCTTCCAGTATCTTAATCTTTATCCCATAAAATACTGGCACTGCACAATTTTTGACTGATCTCCCCTGATGGGTTACTGTCTCCTGGGTTCCCTTGCTGTGATTTAATACGGTTTTTATTTCCCGGTGATTTCTCCTTACTTAAAGAAAATGATAACCCCATTTGCAACTTTGATCCATGGTGTGAGAATGATGTGGAGCTTATTATTATTATTCTTTTTCTCAATCTTTCCAGTCTGTGTGAGCAATATTCATATGGAAGCGGCCTAAATCAGAAGACACTGTCTCAAAGGTGGCTTTGAAACCAAAACATGGATGTACCGCATTAGTTCCAAATTGTAGCACAGCCGTTTAAAAAAAAAAAAAGAGCTAAAGGAAGTGAAATAGTTGAGTCTGTTACTATTGTTTACATCACAGTTACAAAGATGGTGTTGTAACTGTTGAGTAGCTTGTGCCAAATAACGTCCCCCAGTCAGATGTGAAAGATCAAGATTACACGTAAATTCCAGCTCAGAAGATGTATTTCTCAGACTTACACACGAGAGTCTAGTCAACTAAAGTTCAGCACTAAAATGGCACCAGATAAGGGTCAATCAAACTCAAGAGGAGTTGGACTTGGACTGTTTATGGGAACATAATGACTCTAGGCTGATGACTTGCTTAATACCACCACCACTCCAGCTCTTTCTGCTTTTCTACTTACATCCCCAAACCCATAGTAAAACCACTCCCAGGCTGAGTTCACCTCCTAGTAACTACCTCCACATCTGCAACCCCAACATGGAGTTGGAGAACATCAAGAATGCAGTGAACCAACAAACTGCATCCATTCACAACCGTCACAGAATCAATGTCTCCTGTTATCCTTTCCAGAAATTTGCTCTTGGTGAAATAGGATGGTGAGTCCAACCACAATCCTCCATTAGTCAAAGACATACTGACTATTGTTTTCCACCTCTTCCTTGCCATACCCCAAAGGAAGGTCATAACAGCCATCATATTAGACAACATCGAGTTAGCATCCAATTAAACACAGATTGACATTTACTCTGAGACAAGGCAAGGTTACAGAGGCTCATGCCAACTGTACGGTTAAATGCATCTTTGCTGGAGATGCCTTAATTAGAGCAAAGCAACCTGTAAATTGAGGCTCTGCTTTGTCATTTGAATGCTTGCCCCCATAACTAGGGAGCACTGAGGTAAGATACACAAGGCAGATTTCCTCAAGGAGAAAGCCCAATTATTTGACCGGATTACTTGTTTGGTGCAAATCTGCACTCGGGTTAATGTATTTGGAGGAGTGGAAGATTTGCATGCAATGGGAAAAAATATGAGAAGCAGACAAGGACAGGAATAATGGACTGGTTGTCCTCTTGCAGGAATTCTTTAAATCTTCTATTTGAATGGATTTACTCAACATATTCAATGGAGTAGCAATAGCAATGACAATAGCACTTATGTATCGCTTCCTAGTGCTTTACAGCCCTCTCTAAGTGGTTTACAGAGTCAGCCTCTTGCCCCCAACAATCTGGCTCCTCATTTTGTCGATCTTGAAAGGATGGAAGGCTGAGTCAACCTTGAGCCAGTCAGAATTGAACTGCAGACTGTGGGCAGAATGAGCTGCCAAACTGCATTCTAACCGCTGTGCCACCACAGGCACCACGGGGTTGGATTACCCACCCAAACTTACCCACCATTTTTCCATCCTGTGTGAACCAAGACATATTTGTAAGACATAAAGAGGTGATTCAAATCATTCGGAACGCAATGCAATCAGTTGAAAAGCAAATACAAAACAGAATATGAGTGGAGTTATTAAGGTTATTAAACGCTATGTTTACCTGGCAATGAGGCACTGAACAACATCAGGAGGCATCAGGAAAATGTCCTTCCAGATGGCCTCAATTCCTCCTAGTCACTTGCTGGTCATCGATCAAATAAATATTATGAGTTGATCATGGTTTTCTTGGCAATAAGCTTGTTACTTCATTCTTCCACATTGTGTGTGTGTGTGTGTGTGTGTGCGCGCGTGTGTGTGTGTGCTTCTCCTTTTCAAGGTCAATCAAAGGTGGCTACATCGAGTGGCTTTCAAGGCAATGTTCAGTGTTGATAACCTCACAGGAAGATCCATGCAGCCATTTCTTGGCAGCCCTACAGAACTGGTTTGCCGCTGCTTTCCTACACACACACACACACACACACACATTTTCTCCAGTGTGATCTTAGGATTCCCTGGTACTCATCGCCCATGGCTTCAAGTCCAAACAAGGTTGACCAGATGCCGTTATCTGCTGAGACATGATAAAGTTAACTTCAAAGTAAATGTCCGCAGGATTGCATTGCTCACCCATTTTCAATTGTTCGAATACTACTTCTTCCCTGCCTCCCAAATCTTGGAAAATCCAACTTCTCATCTCACACCTTCCTCCCCCCACCTCCCCCCCACCCACAAGAAGAACTTGAACAGAAACTCAGGTCCCAAATCAAATGTCCCAAGAATGTATCTTGGAGTTTAAAAGCGTCACAAAAGTATAATATTCTACGGAAGTCTCTTATGAACCAAGAAGAACAATGACAGTCTCTGGAAAACAGCCAGAGAAAATGAGAACACTTGGCATTGCATAATGTTCCAAGAGTAGAATTTATTTCATCTCTGCTTAAAGGTTTGGCATCTATTAAAAGTCACGAATAACGAAGCAGCCTTATTTGGAGTGATAGAAACCGCTCACTTAGTACAGTGTGAAAACTTGAGCACTTATTGCAAAAAATGCATAAAGAAATTCAAGGGAAATGTCTACGGTTATGAGTTCATTATTTACTGTAGATTGTCTGGCTTTGACCAGATGCAACCTTAAGGTAGCCTCCAATTGACTTCGCCCAAGAGACAGGACTTTCTCCTTCTTAGAAGCAGGCTGCACTGTGACACAACTTCCAGTTATCTCGAATAATCTCTTCCAAATTGGGTAAAGTCCTCTAATGGGCTGGACAACATCAGTAAGAGAGTTGGGGACCTTTTGGCCTCTTTTCAATAAGTCTCTGTGACAAATCATTTTGGGCTTCTAGCAAAAATAATAAGAAGAATAAGAAGAAAAACAGAGATTTGCCCTTTGTCTGACAGATGTCTGGGTGAGGGAAACAACATGGAAAGAGAGAGAAAATGTTAGCAGAAAGTAATAAAAAACACAATGATCCGGGTCAATGTAGGGCTGGTGTTTTCACTCTTGCCTTTAGCCCCGTCCTTTATCAGAACATAAATTCTGACAGTTTTTCCCCCAATGGAAAATGTTTCCTACTGCTAAATTTGAGCTTTCTTAACATCAGAGTGTCCAAATCTTTAAATCCCCTTCTTAGAGAACTGGCTCCCATTTTTAAGTTAAGGAAAGCTCTTTCTCCCTCCCTCCCTCCCTCCCTCCCTATCTCTCTCTCTCTCTCTCTCCTTTTTCT
>JANHFL010007263.1:0-11599 GCA_032468155.1 Oxyrhabdium leporinum | reverse complement strand
TCTGGGTCCTCATTTTACCCACCTTGGAAGGAGGGAAGGCTGAGTCAACCTTGAGCCTGGTGAGATTCGAACTGCCAGATTGCAGTCAGCCGACAGTCAGCAGAAGTAGTCTGCAGTACTGCATTCTAACCACTGTGCCACCACATGCTTTTGTTCTGACCCAGCCTTAAGCAGAAACAAGAACCTGGCTCCTTGTCACAAAAAAACCCTCTTTATATTCCTCTTGTGAATTAATTGCATTCACCCACCTAAAAGTCCCAGCATTAGTCCTTCAAGGAGTTAACTGCAGTATAGACCTTATCAGTTCCTTGTGATAATTACAAGACCATGAGCTCCCAGATGGAAGGCTGCAAATCAAGTTCTGGCAAGCAGTCTTTGTGGCACGAAATGCGATGAGCAAAATCTTCAGAAATCCAAACTGTTGTCTCCTACGACAACCACCCCCTTTCCTCCTATTTTATTCCCCAGCCAGGAAGGGCCCATTCAGGGTCCATGGGTGCTTTGCTTCCCGAGTCGGCCCCTTGTCCTCCGTTGTTCACCTCTCCTAACTGCTCTGCACATATGCGCATCCGGAACAGGCTCCGGCTGTTGTTCCTACTCACTCATATCAGCCTCCAGCAGCAGCTACCTCTCCAGTAGCTGGGAAATGTCAGACGGCCCTGGCTCTATCTCTGCGTCTGATGCAGAGCATCCATCAAAGCCTTCACCAGACTCCAGCACTGGCCCAAGTTCCTCCCAACCTACTCCTCGTCTGAGTCTGCTGCCAGCCCCGTTGTCAGCTGGCAGACCGCAATAGCTTTGAGTTTGACAGCTGGATCTCTTGGCTAGGAAACCACTCCCTACAGTCAGACATGGCTGGGCAGGGGAACCTTTATTGATTAAGGAGGTTGTAAATTAGGTCAGATTTGATTGAGTCAATCGTGGAACCCTTCAACTGTTGGAAAGAAGAGGGAAGGAACGCTGCAGAAAGGAGCAATCAAATATTTTTCTTTGTATCATCCTGGAGTAGCTGAGAAATGCCAGGGAAGTGGAAATATAAGGGAAAATAGAGCTAGCTGGAAAGGAATGCATCCCACAGATACTCTGAAATTTGTACAATCTAATAGGGAAGTGCTGTTTGTCAGGAAAAGAAGTTGTAGCCAAGCACAACAGCTAATGCTCAAGTTGTAATTTATAAGGCTCTGTCCATCAATCAGCCCTATCTGGTTTAATCCTCTTTCGGAATCAAATTGACTGGGAAAGTCAAGCAGGCTCATTGAATTGGATTTGAAAGGAGTTTTCTGCATGCCTCTCTGCCAGCCACTCATGTTTATTTTCTGCTTCAGGCTATCAGAGGCAACTAAACTACAAGCATCAAGATGGTTCTTACAGCACCTTTGGAGAAAGGAGCTCAGCATTAGGAAATACCTGGTGAGATTTCTTTGTTCTATGGAAAAATAATGCTCAATGTGACTGTTCCTCTCTCTTTCCCACTAACAGCAGAAAGATAAAGAGTGTTGAACCTTGGTAGCAATTGGAATAGGAGGCCACCACAGAATCAGAAGGCCGAGAGCTAAAGTAGGAAGTTAGAAAAAACACATTGTGGAATAAGATAATGGTCAAATAGCCAAGTAATCCGAGTAAATTGGGACCGGCAACTCCATCATCCACTAATGTGATCATTAAGCAAAAAAATAAAAATAAAAATCATATGACCTTGTGGACTTGGTTGACTATTATGGTCATTAAAGAGATCAAACACTGTCATTAAGTACAACATCACATGATTGTGATTTGTGATTTCCCACCGGCTTCCCCATTGACTTTCCTTGTCGGAAGCCAGAAATGAAGTTTGGAGATGGCAATCACATGACCACAGGAATGCTGTGATGACCACAACTTTCAGGTCATAAGTCTTGTTGTACTGTAGTAACTGTAGTAACTTCAAAAAGTTGCTGAATCAGTGGTCGCTAAGTGAAGAGTATTGTTGCCAAGATAGTTGCATGGGACACCTAAGTGAAGTCACCAGGAGCTGAATGCCGCTGAAGGAGTTTTAAATATTTTTTTAGAGGAAATGAAATAGTAGGGGTAATAACTCTGTGAATGGGAAAGATGCAGGCAGCTCTATTTGGGGGTGGGGGATTTCCTATCCCCCACCCTGCCAAGGCATACAAAGAAAACTTCTGACAACATAAGGTGTATGTTCAGAAAATCTGGGGAACCTTCATAAGTCCGACCTCTGAGCATGTAACACACAACAGAAATGGGATTCTGCTAGTCAACAATGCAGGGGTGGGTACCTTCTTACTGCAGGGGGTGTCCTCAGTACTACGGGATGGGGGGGGGCTTTTCAAAATGAGTCGAAGCCATATCACTCTTCTGTGTGACCAAGAAGGATTTTCAGGTGGGAACTGGTATATGCATTTTTTAAACCTTGATTATAATTATTTTAGGGTGTATCAGTCAGGGTACCAGTCCAAGGAGCTCCCCCCCACCCAAACAAAGGACTGAAGGACCATTGATTTCATCCCCTTATAGTTCTCTAAGGCAAGAGGGGCCATTGCTAAGGCTCTTGAAAAAGTTCTGTGTGGAAATTCAGTTTGATCAGAAAGTGGTCAGATTTTCCAAGATGCTCCTCCAGGAACCCTTTTCCTTGTTCTGTGTGAAGGAAATGATACTTTGTGGGCCAAGAAGGCTCCATTCTGAAGAAGATGTCACACTAGAAGACTTGATACAGGGAAAAATGAAAGCTCTCCTATTTTCTGGGTTCTCTTGTAGGTTGACTGCTTTTGTGATGAAGAGTTTCACTCAGGTGGCGGCCTTAATTCCTGTGGACCAAGCACATATCGCTAGTGCTCAGGCTTCACTGGCACTTAGGCAGTTGGAAGATGGTTCCTTCCTAACAATAGGGTCTCTGCTGAACAACGCACTAAAGGTACTGAGGGGGGAACATTTGTTGGATGATAGCTTTGAGTATGTTTTTGGTGGAAGTAAGGTCAGGGTCAAGCTTCTTTCAGACCAGAAATAATTACATGGACGAACAATAATCTAGGAACATTTAACAAGTGCTTTTTCTTGTAGAAAAGGTAAGAAACCATTATGGAAGAATTCTAGTGATTGCAATGCCTCAAAACCAAGCCTCACCTCTAGTGAAATCAGTGTGCAAATTCATGAGTCAGAGTTGTGCAATGGGCTGTGAACCGGGATTCGCAGTTGGGATGGAAGACCTGGTTTCCATCCGTTTCTTGTTTAAGTATTGGATAGTTCTGATATTTTATTATTTTATTTATTTTATTTCATTAATTTAATAAAGAAACGTATATGGCTGCGCAGCTCATGGCAATGCCTCCCTCCCTTTTTCTTTCCTTCCTTCCTTCCTTCCTTCCTTCCTTCCTTCCTTCCTTCCTTCCTTCTTTCTTTCTTTTCTTTCCTCCCTCCCTCCCTCTCCCTCCCTTCCCTTTCATTTTTCTTCTCCTCTCTACTCACTCCTTCCTTCCTTCCTTCCTTCTTTCTTACTGTCCTTTTTCTTTCCTTTCCTTTCTTCCTTCCTTCCATCCCTTCCCTTTTATTTTTCCTTCTCTCTGCTCACTCCTCCCTCCCTCCCTCCCTTCTTTCTCCAAATTTATTTCCATTCTATTCAATTTTCTGTCATGCTGATCAATATAATCCTGATTACCTTTTGATAATTTCTGTCTGACCTTCCCTTGCGTTGGAAAAAAAAAATAAATAGAATAGCAGTTTGCTGGGAAAACTATTGACGAGATTGGGGTTGTCAATCAAGAGCTGGAAATGATAACATTCTCATAATGGAGATAAATATTGCATAGTCTATTGATCTATAGCGGGGGGCTCCAAACGTGACAACTTTAAGACTTCTGGACTTCAACTCCCAGAATTTCCCAACCAGCCATATTGACTAGGCAATTCTGAGAGTTGAAGTCCACAAGTCTTAAAGTTGCCACGTTTGGAGAGTCCTGACCCCTGATAGTATGATTGTGCAAAACACAACATTTGCATAGAGCAGGATTTTCTTTTCTGAGATTTTTTTTTAATGCAATGAGTGGGCTGGTCTTCTCCTACCCCTAGACTATCAGGCCTCTCCTACCCCAAGACTATTAGGCCACCTTATGTGGGCTGAAAAATTCCCAACGACCACTAGGTGACAGGACAGGGCACTGAGTTCAAAACCCCTTTGCTGCCTCCTTATGGCTTAGCAAATGGCCTTAAGTCACTTAGCTATGTTGCCTCTTCTTTAAGCACCAAGGTTTTGATTATGTGTAATTGGGGAAGTTGTAGGAGCTGTACCAGAAGGCAGAAATGGAAACTTATACTGTCTAAAATAAGATAAAGCTTCATAGGATGAGTAGTAAATAGCATAGTATTTACACTTATATACTGCTTCCTAGTGCTTTACAGCACTCTCTTTATAGAGTCAGCATATTGCCCCCAGCAGTCTGGGTCCTCATTTTATCAACCTCGAAAGGATGGAAGGCTAAGTCAGCCTTGAGCCGGTTAGGATCACACTCCTGGCAGTGGGCAGAGTCAGCCTGCGACACTACATTCGAACCACTGTGCCAGCATGGCTCAGGGAAAAAGGAGATTGGACATGCCCTTGGATGGAAGCACCCCACATTATGCATATGCCAGAGGAAAAAAAATCTTGCTTTTGCCTGAGTGTGATGGGATACTGATCTTGGAAAGAGGACTAGAAAGATGGAAAAAAGACCAATATCTGCCTGTCTCCCTTCTTCCAGGGTGGAGTTGATGACAGAGTTTCTCTTACGGCCTATATCACCATAGCTTTGCTGGAAATGCCTCTGCCTCGCACGGTAAGTAAACATCCTCTAAGTTATTATTGGGGCAAACCAGCGGCGGGCTGCTACCGGTTCGCACCGATTCAGGCGAACCGGTTATTAATTTTATGGCCAGTTCAGTGAACTGATAGTTCCCACCTTGGCTGGCCCCGTCCACCTAACCCGGCCCCCCCAGGAGTCCCCACGTGGCCCGTTTTGAATGCAGGTAAGTGCAGGGCCCATGCAGAGGCTCAGGGAGGGCGGAAAAATGGGCTTCCTGGAAGTTCCGGAAGGCCAGAAACGGGCCCATTACGGCCTCCAGAGAGCCTCCGGACCCTGGGGAGGCTGTTTTCGCCCTTCCAGAGGCTCGAGGAAAGCCTCCAGATCCCAGAGAGGATGAAAAACCGGTGATGCAGGAGCCCAACTAAGCCACACACACCATTGTGGCCAAAAAAAATATTATTTATTTGCCACCTGTCTCACTGGGGGTCTACTGTTGGCAGCTTCCAACAATAAAAAGGAAGACTTGAAAAGCATATGAACAGAACAGAAGTAAGATATGAGGGGTTGATGCTCTCTGAGCTTGCTTGTTTTCTTGCAAATGTTTCATTACCCAAACTAGGTAACATCATCAGTGTCAGTAAGGAGTGCAGTTTGCTGTCAGTTTATATTCTAGTGTCTTGCCTGTCAGTGTGGGTGGGGGCGGTCTTAGAGATTCTTTGGTTGGGCTGTTTGCTGTTTGCTTCTTTGGCAGTTTCGTTGTTTACTTGATTGCTGGGCTGCAGGAAACAACAAGCTCAGAGAGCACGAAGAACCCCTCATGTCAACCCTGAGCTACAAATATTCTCCTTTATTAGAAGTAAGATAATTGAACAATAAAATAAACCAGGGGGTCTCCAAACGTGGCAACTTTAAGACTTCTGGACTTTAACGCCCAGAATTCCTCAGCCAGCAGTGAAATGCTCCGATTGAACTTTAGTGCTGCAGAATGATCACTTAAACATGAGTGTGTGGTAGCAGCCAAAAAAGCGAATACAATCCTGGGTTGTATAAACAGAGGCATAGAATCAAAATCACGTGAAGTACTGCTTCATAAAGCCTTACTAAGGCCACACCTGGAATATGGCATCCAGTTTTGGTCACCACATTAGAAAAAAATATGTTGAGATTCTGGAAAAAGGGCAAAGAAGAGCAATTAACATGATTAAAGGCCTGGAGACTAAAACATAGGAAGAACGGTTGCAGGATTTGGGTTTGGCTAGTCTAGAAAAAAGAAGGACTAGGGGGCACATGATAGCACTCTTCCAGTATTTGAGAGGCAGCCATTTGAGAGGAGGGGGTCAAGTTCTTTTCCAAAGTACCAGAGGGCAGGACAAGAAACAATGGGTGGAAACTAATCCAGGATAGAAGCAATCTGGAATTACGGAGAAAGTTCCTAACATGAGGACAGTGGAACAGCTTGCTTTCAGAAGTTTTGGGTGCTTAATCACTGGAGGTTTTAAAGAAGAGATTGAGCAACCATTTGTTTGAAATGATGTAGGGTTTCCTGCTTGAGCAGAGGTTTGGACTAGAAGTCCTCCAAGGCAGTGGTGGGTTTCAACCGGTTTCACAACCAGTTCGGTGATCGCGCTACAGTTGTGGTGCTGCAATCCGCTCTGCTGTCTGAATCAGCTGAGAGGATAAAGGAGAGAAAAGCTCAGGGACCGGTGAGCTGGCCCAGCTGATCCTCGGAGCTACCAGCTGGCCAGCTGATCGATTGTGGGAGATACCGGTTTTCCTGAACCAGTCCAAACCGGATGAATCCCACCCCTGCTCCAAGGCCCCTTCAAGCTCTATTCTGATTGAATTACGGGCAGGGAGTGAGAAAGATCTGGATCCAAAACAAGCCAACTTTTGTGAACCCTTCACGTTTTTGTAAATTGCTTGCCACATGTTTTTCCCCCACGGCAGCACGTTTTGGTACGAAATGCCTTGCAGTTCTTGGAAACGGAGGCCAAGAAGGAAGAGATCCACGTTTACCTCCGGGCTCTGATGGCGTACGCCTTTACTCTGGCAGGGAATGAGGAGAAGAGGCAAGAAATGTTGGACTCCCTTCAAAAACTAGCAGTGAAGGAAGGTAAGAAGCAGATGCTTGGTGCAAGTTGGATGTGTGATTTTCAGGCTGTCCTGCGGAATGCTTGATGAGCGATGAACCTTTGTCAGCCCTCTGGCATCCTCTGGTGGATGTTTGTGGAGTTTGGCTTCTTCCAATGCTCTGCTGCTTATTTATTCAATTTATATAGCTGCCCATTTCACATACGTTCTCGACTTGCAACCATCCATTTAGTGACCTTTCAAAGTTACAACAGGGATGAAAAAGGCAACTTACGACCGTTTTTCACGCTTACAACACTTGCAGCTTCCCTATGGTCACCTGATCAAAATTTGGCTGCTTGGCAACCATCTTATATTTATGATGGTTGCCATGTCCCTGGAGTCATGCGATCCCCTTTTGCGATCGTCTGGCAAGCAAAATCAATGGGGAAGCCAGATTCACATAATGACCGTGTGACTGACTTGACAACTGCAGGGAGTCACGTAATAATTGTGGCAAAAAAGATTGTAAAACGAGGCAGAACTCACTTAACAACAGGCTCACTTAGCAACAATTATGGTCATAAGCCGAGGTGTACGGGGAAGATGTCAAGAAAGAATGAACTCATGGAATTTACACATGAAATACTTAACATGGCCCCCTGCATGATTTTTTTTTTGGGGGGGGGGGTATTTATCCATAACCATTTTAATCTGCTTTTCACTAAAAGTATTCTCACATTCCTGGCATTGCAACAAGACCCTCTGATCCTCCATTAAGAGATTCCAGATTTGGGGAAAGGAGTGGATAATGCAGAGAGTAAGAAGGATAATCTTGATGGAAATACGCAAGAATCATTACTCAAGTAAAAGGGATTGAAATATTTTTTAAAGTCCAGAGCAATGAGACAACATTTGGAAGCAGTTTGGACAGAAACTGCCCTGATTCACTGGATGTAAGAAGAGGAGAAGCACAATTAGACTTGAAAGATTATGAGGGTCTTTTGTGCTCTACCTTTTCCTGCAGAGGTTTCATCATCAAACTAGTACCACCATCAGATTATGTGATTGGAGCCAGCCTCAATATAAGTACTTTTAGCTTTCCTGTGGAGTTGATTTCCTGATCTGATCTACATGCTGGGCTAACAAACACTAAAATATTTGGAGGGCTGGGCAATTAATGATGTGCCAAGCTTCAGCTATGGTACTTAAGGGTTGTGGAATAACACAAAAGAAGAAGCAATGGTTGGAAACTAACTAAGGAGAGAAGCAACCTAGAACTAAGGAGACATTTCCTGACAGTGAGAATAAACCAGTGGAATGGCTGCTGGATGCTCCATCACTGGAGGTTTTTAAGAAGAGATTGGACAGCCATTTGTTTAAAATGGTACAGGAGTTCCTGCTTGAGCAAGGGATTAGACTAGAAGACCTCCAAGGTTCCTTAACTCTTATTCTGTTAAGTAGAACAAAATGTCCTTGAGAAGTCAAAGATACTGGACCAATGTTGGAGGTCTCTGGTACAGCCTGAATGGGGCAACCCAATGCTAAAACCCTTCATTCTCTTTCTGAAGAGGATGGCTCTATCCACTGGGAGAGACCTGAGAAGCAAAAGAAGACACTCGATCTTCCATACTATCACCCCCGGGCGCCCTCTGCTGAGGTAGAGATGACCTCCTATGCTCTCCTTGCTTATGTGGCCAAAGAACCGTCCCCATCCCAGGAAGAATTAATGACGGCAACTGCCATTGTCAAATGGTTGATCAACCAACAGAATCCCAACGGAGGATTCTCTTCTACACAGGTACGTTGTCTCCCCACAGATTCTCAGAGGATACTGGAAGATACTCTAATACGTCCTGCACCATCTTGGTGGGCCTGATGTTTTCCTTGTTGTGTCCTCCAGTTGTGCTGAGTCTTAGTTCCCAGGATTCCAGCTGTGGCGTGTCATCTAAGAAAGATGTCATAGCTTTGCGTTCTTTTACAGGATACCGTGGTGGCTCTCCAGGCCCTCTGCCAGTACAGGACAATTACTTATTCCAAGGATGGAGTTGACACAGAAGTGACTTTGAGTTCTGGAGATGTTGCCCTGAGAAAATTCCATGTAGACAACACCAACTCTCTGCTGCTCCAGTGCCAGGATCTGCCCCAAGTGCCAGGGGACTACATGGCTGAGGTGACCGGTTGCATCTTTATGCAGGTGAGTATCCCGAGCCACTTGCTGAAGAAGAAAATTGCTTTCCATCACTTGTAAAGATTGCTTGGACAGATTGAAATGCTATACAGGTGGTCCTTGACTTACAAACATTCAGTTAGTGACCATTTGAAGTAACAATGACACTGAAAAATGTACTTATGACCGTTTTTCACACTTGTGATCATTGCAGCATCCCTGCAGTCACGTGATCAAAGTTTGGATGCTTAGCAACTGGTTCTGGTGTCCTGGAGTCATGTGATCACCTTTTGCGGCCTTCTGACAAGCCAAGTCAATGGGGAAGCCAGATTCATTTACCGGCCATGTTGCTAACTTAACCACTGCAGTGATTCACTTAATAACTGTGTTGAGAAAGGTTGTGAAATGGGGCAAAATTCACTTAACAGCTGTCTTGCTTAGCACCAGAAATTTGGGGCTCAGTTGTGGTTGTAAGTTGAGGACTATCTATATAAATAATCTGAATGAGGTATCAATTCAGAAGATTTTGGACTGGAAGGAGATACAGCAATAGCACTTAGACTTATATATACATAGTGCTTTACAGCTGTCTCTAAGCAGTTTACAGAGTCAGCCTATTGCCCCGAACAATCTGGATCCTCATTTTACTGACCTCGGAAGGATGGAAGCCTGAGTCAACCTTGAGCCAGTGAGAAACGAACTGCTGGCAGTCGGCAGAGTTACCTTCAATATTGCATTCTAACCATTGTGCCACCATGGCTCTGTTGTGAATGTTATTTGATAACCTTCAGGTTCCCCATAATCCTACCCGGAGACTGGAGCTTGAAGACACAGCCCTTTGGTGGGACATCTCCAAGTCCTCTGTTTTCACCCTTGTGAGCACCACACTTGTGGTCACAAGCTGTATCACCTGATGCTCTTGAGAGTAAAGAACATCTGTCTCTGGGCGACCCAGTTTAGAGGCTTAACTTCAGACAAATTCCAGTGGTGCTTGCTGTAGGTTGAGTAGTTCCCAGACTCTGTTCCCTGCCTCTGTGAAGTGATGGGTTTTCCTGCTCCATGGGCCATTCTGCATTCACATCTTATCCATACATCTCACTCACAACAGCCGTTCAGAGATAAGACACGAGTGTGCTGTTTCCTTTTCAGACAAGCTTGAGGTACAACATCCAACCGCCCCAGGAGGAGGCACCATTCAAGCTGCAGGTTCAGACGGTTGCCCAGAATTGCACTGGACCTAAAGCTCACCAGACCTTTGACATTGCTATCCACGTCAGGTAATGGGTCAATGCAGAGCATGTGGGCATCTGGGTGGGAGAAAGGGAATCTCTCCTTGCTATCTAGCCAGTACTTCTCCTCCAGGGATGGGCAACTTCTAAGGGTTCAAAGGCCACAGTTCAGCTCCTCCACCTTCTGAAAAGCCAATGTTCTGCACTCCAGACGTTCCATTCAATGGCAGCATGGGATGGAGGCCCTGAGGACATACCCAAGCCTTTATGAATCCGCAGCATCTTGCTTTAAAAAAATGTGACATGGCTTCTTTCTTTTCTTGGTTTCCCAGTTACACTGGCCAACGCCTGGTTTCCAACATGGCAATTGTCCAGATTAAGATGCTATCTGGATACATCCCGGTGAAATCAACCGTAAAGTTGGTAAAGACCTTTTTTTCTCCCCTCCGAAGAATTATTGTTCTTGGCAATGAAACGGGGTGTTAAGAGGTTAAGAATTACCCTTTAAATATGCAATAAAAGTAGTCTCCATTGTTATATCTTGAAGCATCGAATCAGCACATGGGATTCATGAACCCTGGCACTTAGACTGACCACAAACAAGTTTGATCCGGCTTGCACAGACAGAGTAGGAAGACTGATTGGCCTCATTCAGCATCGCCCACAGCAATATATCTGTGGTCTTTGGAGTGTCAGTAAAAATGTAGAACTTAATGAAGTTCAGGATTTTGATCCTGGCAGTGGTCTGAATTAGCCTACAATGCTGTATTCCAATCACTGCATCACCACTACATTCTCCATTTTGAGAAAAAGTCCCTTTCCCTTCCACATGGATAGTGCCAGGAGGTCTCCCCTTCCTTTTCTTCATTCCAAGCCAAAGAGCTTGACTTATGACACCAGCTTTTCCCTTTCTTCACCAGCTGGAAAAACATGTTTTCGTCCAGCGGACTGAAATTGCAACCACCCAGGTCCTCCTGTATTTGGAACAGGTGAGAGGGGTTGGTGAACGAGAGATGGGGTGGGAGAACCCTTCCTTCCTGCAAGAAGATAGGGCTCATGTGACAAAATTAGCTTTGGTTGCCATGATATTAAAACAGATGATGAGAGAAGAGCTACAAAGATGATTAGGGACTGGAAGCTAAAACATATGAAGTGTCAGCCTTGGGAGCCATATTTGTAGAAGGCCTCTGCGGCTGCCACAAATTTGTGCCTGGAAAATTGGGAGAGGGGAAATTCACATGTAGCAAGGGAGTATAGACACAACAGCATTCTTCCCCTGAGAGTCAAGGACATGCCAACTTGCACCTGGAAGAGGAGTGCCAGAAGGAAGGCATCCGTTTGATCTGGAAGTGGAT
>JANHFL010007260.1:25210-39836 GCA_032468155.1 Oxyrhabdium leporinum | reverse complement strand
GGCAGGGGCGGGGCCAGCCAGAGGTGATATTTGCCGGTTCTCCGAACCAATCAAAATTTTCCCTACCGGTTCGCCCGGTGCGAACCGGCTAGATTTCACCTCTGGTGTGGTGGGTAATAGCATGACCAATGATTTTTGTGTTGCTCCAATCGAACTGTTGCTGTTTGGTGTCAGTGTGGGTAGAGATTAAGGATTTGAGATCATGACATTTGACTGCTGAACACCATTTTATTAGAACAGTCTTATGATATAACTTGAAGCATGTCATTAACTTTTATCACACACACCCTTTCTCTCAGAATCATAGGTCTGGAAGGGACTAGTCTAATCTCCTGCCCAAGGTTGGAGCCCTTATACAATCCAGTGCAAATGGTTGTACAATCTTTACTTGAAAGCCTCCAGAAATGGACCATCCACAAGTCTGGGAAGCAAACTGGTCCATTGATTAATTTTTGTCACTGTCAGGAATTTTTTCCTTACTTCCAGGTATGATCTCCCTCTGATGAGCTTCTACCCATTGTTTATTGTCCTGCCCGGAAGTGCTTTGGAGACTAAATCAACCCCCTTCTTCCCTGAGACAGCCCTTCATGTTTTGGAAGATGACTATCATATCACCTCTAACCTAAGCCTTCTCTTCATTAGGCTAAACATACCTAGTTCCCTTAGCCATTCATCATACAGTTTAGCCTCCAGACCCCTTATTATCTTTGTTGCTATTTTCTTCATTCTTTCTAGGGCCTCAACACCTGTTTTGTATCATGTGACCGCAACTGGATACAATATTCCAAATGTGGCTTTACTAGTGCAGTATAAAGGGGTATTAGCACTTCCTGTGATCTTGATGCTATTCCTCTGTTGTTGATGAAACATAGGACTACATTGATTTTTTTGGCAGCTGCAGCACACTGCTGATTCATCCTCAAGTGACAGTCCACCAAGACAATCCCTCTTGTAGGCAATACTATTGAGCTATTTACTGCCTATTCTATTTCTGTGCATTCAGTTTTTCCTGCGTAGGTGCAGGATCTTACTTTTCTCACCACTGAATTGCATCCTGTTGGAAAAGGCTCAGTGCTCAAGTCTATCAAGATCCTTCTGAATCTCAGTGAATCTTCATAAAGTTAGATACTTTCAGGTTTCCTTAATTGTATAGCGATACAATATGCAAGTCTGTCGTATTTACAGAGTTCCATCATTGCATAATGTTACAACTGCAAAGCAACCCATGTTTCAATTTCAGCAAAATCTGTTGGGAATTTCTTATAGTAAATGCAGCTTTTCTTTGTCTGTCTACAACTGTTCTGTATACACCATGTTGGGAAAATATGTATTTAGTTTAAAGCCAAGTTTCTCAACTTCAGCAAATAAGTTGTTGGGTAATTCTGGGAGTTGAAATCAAATTGCTGAGGATAGAAAAACAGTTTTTTTTGTGTTCCCAACAAGCATAGAATCAAATGGCCCAGGTTATCTTTAAATTATTTCAGTATTGACATTTTAAATGTTGCTTACCAGCTTAGCTATAGCTCAAGCACCAAATCGCTTGTATTAGCTTATTATATAGAATACATATCAAATGTAGGATCCTCTTCTTGAGGTAAGATATTTTTCTTGGGCATGTACTATAGGGACAAAAAAATCTGCCTTGCACCAACTCAGACCATTGGTCCTCCTGGAACTGTTTAGTTAGGATTTCAGATAAGAATTTTTCTTAGCTTTATCTGTAGCTACCAACAGCTGAGCCTAGGGTTTTTCCTCATGCAAATCATGTGCATCTATATCCACAAATGTCTAATATTGCATTTTATACTACTGATGAGACCCAGTTTAATGTAGTGGTTAAGGCATCAGGATAGAAATGGGGCAACTAAAAGTTCTAGTCACACCTTAGTCATGAAGCTGCCGGGTGGCTTTGAACCAGTCAAATTCTCTCAGCTCTAGCAAAGAGGCAATGGCAAACCACTTCTGGGAAAACTGCTGGGATTAGTCTAGACAGTCGCCAGAACTCAAAACTGACTCAAAGGCACCCCCCCAAAAGGGAGTCATTTATATTTATATTGCAAAAACACAACACATTGCAAAAACTGTTGTGGGGTTGTTGATTTGGGGCATTTGTTTCCTTAAATTATTTAATTTGGCAGATTTATATTTATGTTCTAATCCAGATATGACTCACAGAAGTAAATTAACTGTTGCTATGAAATCATCTGTCTTTCTCCTAACAGTTCTGTCCTAACCCCATCTGACTTCTTATTACTTACTGTGTTACATGGCTTTTTATTTTCTTAGTAGCTTTCTCCTATCCATCTTGTGTCAGGTTTGATCATCTTTCTTTTTTCTTCTTCTTCATATTTTTTATGACCTTATGACAACTTTCAGCTGTGGTTTGTGTGCATGTGTGAGGTGTTTTTTTTTTGGGGGTGGGGGGTGGGGATTGGGGGGGGAGTGGGAGAGAAGGGAGTAAATATTATATTAACTTTCTTGCTCCACCAAAATGGTTGATTACAAAAAATAAACCACACTATTGTCATCTTCTCCATTCTGGGATGATTACCTGTGTTTTCATTTTGCTAAGAATCTCCAATCTGCCACACATGTGGTAAATGGAATAAGAAATTAGGTTGCAACATTTCAGTACTCCTGTCACATCTAAGGCTACTGGATTGCATCCCAGAGAATGAACATTCTCTTTTATCAAATGTTTACTGAGTGACTTTGCGTATTAAAATACAGATTTCAGTTCTTAGTCTCCAGATGCTACTTTGAAAATGTCAGCTTTCAGATCTGACCACTTCAATTCTCTGGAGTTAATCCTTAAGACTCTAATCCTATGGTATCTGTGAGAATATCTGAGGAGACAACATGAATATATTCAATTTTCCAGTTCGAAATGGTAGCAAAGCTTGCATATTATTTAAACTGATAAAATAATCCACTTCAATGGAGAAGTTTGTTGACACTAAAAAGCCAATAGTATAGTCCAGGTGTTTATATATTAGAAAAAATTGAAAAAGGGATTTTTTCAGTGATTTCTGAATGAAGAATCTTCCAGTATCAAGGAAATACACAACTTTGTTAACTGTCATTGAACCAAGAGAACAACATTAATATGTGCATTAATAAAGGTAAGTAATATTAATAGTTATTAATAATTCACATATAAGGAAAGAAGCTGATGAGGCGAGAATCAGTAGTTTCCAGAACTGAGAGAACTGTTATGTAAACATTCCTCAGCGCTCTCTCAAGGTCCTCAAGAGACCATTGACTCGGGAAGAAAAAGCTAGAGTTGAAACTTGGGAATGAATATGAAAATGTGTGTCTCTGCAGGATCTGACTTCTTTTTACTGCAGCAAGCATCTAGAGAGCTGTGATCCTGCTGAAACCTAGTGTGAAATAATTTACAAACAATTAACTACTCTGCTTCTCAGCAATAGAAAAATTTAGCACAAAGAACCCAATAACAAAAATGTTTTAAACATTTCACTTCACAGAATCCTTGGGTTTAAAAAAAATAGTCTTTTTCCAGAAAAACTGGGAAACATCAAAGAGAGAATGACTCACAGAGATACAGGTTTTTTCACTACACATGGAAAGTGAAACCAACAGACTTTTTCCCATCCATTTCAGTTGCCTTTTTATTCAAAGTCCAATGAAGAATTGTTTACGATTTTGCAAAACCTGCATTAAAAATAACTGAAATTAGTTGCATCAGATCTCATCTTCATTGACCTTGCTTTGGATTTCCTATGTTTTTAGTGCAGATGGCTAATTGCCCCAAGGCTTGGGAATTTTTGAAACTGTTCCAACCCATTTGAAAGTGAATGTGGTATAATGGTTAAGTGTTGGATTGGGCAGACTAGTTCAGTCTTATGCTACTGAAGATTGGATGGCTTTGGGCCAGTCTATTTTGCTCAGCCTAGCCTCTCCCAGAACATTTTTGAGGAAAGAACCAGAAGGAGCTCAAGGTGCTCTGCCTTTAGGTCCTTAAAGAATGGCCCTTTATCAAGTAATCAAGGAAACGAACATCAGGTCAGCAGAGGTTGCTCCTTTATCTTATAATTAAGCAAAATGTAATAGACATACTGGACATTTGGCTATCATTGCTGATCTGCAAGAATCAAGTCAAGTTCAAGCAATAGCAAAGTGCTGGATGCTTTTGTGGCTTTTTCTCTTTGCTTCTTTACAGGGCTCTTCTAGATATTTTTTTTTCAACTCAGATATGGTTGCTCGAAGACATCACTGATAAGAGAAGCATCTGTAGGAGAGCAATTCATTGCTGATAAAATGAATGTTGGTCCTTGAAGTCATGATCAAAGAAACATCAGATAAGTATTATCTTTTAGATTTGGTTATGAACTGTTCCATAAACATGATTTTCCATAAAAATGATGGGATTTATAAAGGATCATTTTTTTAAAGGAAATTGCATGTTGTGATGCAATTTCTTTGCTTATGCTTTGATGACCAAGGTTCCCCATAATGCCAGTGATAATATTAGGTTCCTAATGTTTCTCCTCCAACATAGGACAGTACGTCCATGCTCCTGTGAATCTATTACACATTGTGTTTCTAGATCAGTGCAATGTGATAGCATCATGACAGTGAAACAGAGATGTTACAGAGGAACAAGGTAGCCTGCAGAGTCATTCACTAACCTGTCAATAATTGCATTAAAAAAATATCTTTGTTTTTAATCAAAGAAAGTTAAGCCTCTGATGCTCATAATTTTAAATATATATCTCTTCTCCAAATATTGCATGGACACAAATGCCTCCAATATTTAAAACCTATCTAAAAGTACTCCAGTTTCTGCGTATTATAGAAGTGCTACCATTTGGTATATCTTTACAAACTTATAATCTAACTTATAATTGTGCAAATAAGCTGACAAAGAACCAAGCAACGGGTGACAAAGGGCAGTTTTTAAAAGCCTTTCTCAGAAGTTGCTAGTCAGTCACATCCTGCTTTCATTTTCTCTCTCTGCTTGATCCCGCTCTGGAGAAAATAAAAAAAAAGATGAAATTTTTCATCAAGTATTTTTTAGATTGGCTAGAAAAAAAATACAATAAATGTGTACCTGCAAATGAAAAGATCAGATTTTTTTTAAAAAAGTGAGAATAATGGGCCACAGATGGAAGGAACTGGACTTGGAATCTAATTATTATCTAATTATTAGCAAGATTAAAATAATACCAATATCAATAACAGCAACAATAACAATATATTTAATTTACATGCTGCCCAACTCCCAGAAACTTTATTAATTCTTAACAGAAGTTAAAAAAAACAAAATATTTTCTATTCACAACAGTAACATTAATCAGTTAAAATATATGTACCAAGAATTATTTTAGCATTTCAGACTTCCCTACACGAGAGAAAGAGAAACAGAACAGATGGATTACCATCCAAGGGAACTCTTTCTTTATGGAGAGCTCTCCCCACTGTTTTTAGATCACGTGTTTGTGAGCAAGTTAAACATGAATGGATGAATGAAACTAGCTTTGCTTAAGAAAGTTTTTTTTTTCCTCTGATTTCATTCCTTTATAGATAGGTTGCCAGATATATGAAGAGGCAAAGAAGGAAATTGTGAGAAAAGGAAGACACACTGTTTAAATTGCTTGGTATCCATGACAAAAATTAGTGTAAAGCTAAAAAAAAAGTATTTAGGCCTACGTGTATACAAAGTTACTTTTTCCATCACCAGAAAGACTTGTTTTTCAATTGCACATGCTAAAGCTTGTTAGGAGCAAAAGGTTTCAGCCTGATTAAGGTCTTGTCAATTTCAGGCAGCTGGCAAGCAGGACAGAATGTTAAAGCCACAGAGCTGAGCTTGTTAACTTAGCATTAGGAAGTTCTGTGCAATGGAAAAAAACTGCTGAGAATGAGAGCGCTTGTTAGATACTCAAAAAACCCACACAATATTTGATTTTAAGATTACGCCTGCCAGACAGAAAACAAAAGGACAAAAAGGAGAGGTCAGGACATTTTTGTACAGGGCAGTGGATGAAATGTGTTTGACTATAACTCGGGAGATTGTACAAGAATTCAGTTTTTTGTAATAGTCTCTCCCCAACCCAAGTTCCCTCCGCACAATGGAGAAGTGATTAACCATTTGGTGGCTGAAGGGAGATTTAATATTTGAAGGCACATAGAAGAGCTTTCAGAGGGCGGTGGGACAGGTGCTAGATATATTGCTTTTATTTTCCAGAGTTGGGGGAAGACATTTAGGTATTCTTTAGTCTCAGTGATAGCACCTAACCCACCTTTGGGCTTGAAAGCTAAATGAGATTGGGCTTGGTAGATGGGAGACAATCTAGAAATTTCATGGCTATGGGCTAGAAGGGAAAGCAAATGCTTCTATCCACCTGCTTGTCCCAGAAGAAGATCATGGTGGACCACTTCTGAATTGCTGTCAGGAAAACTAATTACCTTGAAAGGTGTTAATGTCCCCTTGGTTGGATGTGTTCTAGCAAGGGATGGATAGCCACCTGTCAGGGATACTTTAATTAGGATCATTCTACTGAACAATTGTTGGACTTTATGAAGCAAATGCCCCCCTTCAGTTCTATGATTATGGGCATGACTCTGAAATCTCCCAGATATGAGCTTGGCCAAAAGAAGGCTATTGCAAACCTATTTTAGCCTTCCCTAAATTTTCATTTGTTCCTGCTCCCAAGTGACAGAAAGCTGCAAAACTATCTGAGAAAACTCCAGGGCAGGGGTGTCAAACTCGCATCAGCATGGCTGCATCATTGTATTGTGACTTTTTCCCCCTTCGCTAAACCGGGTGTGGGTGTGGGTAGCACATGATGCATCCAGCCCATGGGCTGGGAGTTTGACACCCCTGCTCTAGGGGCTACTTGAGAATCATAGATCTACTTGGCCTGCTGCGAACTTATTGCTGACATTGAAGAACAGAATAACAGAGTTGGAAGGGACATTGGAGTTCTTCTCATCCAACCCCCTGTTCAGGCAGGAAATCTATACTATTTCAGACAAATGTGGGATTTAAAGGTAATAGACCCAAGCTCTGTGCAATGGGGTGAGCTCTCATTACTTGCCTCAATTCCTGTCCATAGAACAGTTCAAAAGCATGCAAATGCAGACAGATTAATAGGTACCACTTTAGTGTAACAGCGTTCCATGCACCTTTCATGTATAGTCATGCTGGCCACATAACCATGGGAATTGTCTTTGGACAATGCTTGCTCCTTCAGCCAAGAAACAAAGATCAGCATGGTGCCCTAGAATTACTGACTGACAGTCGTAGAGTTACAACTGACAGGAAACCTTTACCTTATTCAGGGTTCAACAGTAGCTTCAGTGAAAGTGATGCTAAATTCTTTCAAATTTAATAGAGCTTATAGAAAGAATGGTTGCTTTCAGAACAAGCTCAGACACACAGATACAAACCCTAGTGCTGGATTTCTAATAAACCATTTAAGTGTTCATGCTCTCAAAGCTCATTAAGATGTGTATTAAAAATGTCAAAAGGAACCCTTTAGGCTAATTGTTCCAACTGGATTTCTTCATTGCCTTCCTAATTTTTCCGGTGAATTAAGGGATCAAATATTCATAAGATAGAAGTGAGTGGTGGAGAAAACAATGCAGGAAAGAGGAAGCAAAAAAGCTATGTTAGCTATAGCCATGCTTAAGGATGGTGCCTTTCAAATAATTTTAGCTGTCCTTATGTGGTAGGATTACATGTTGAGAGGTGCATTACCAACAAAAAAGAGAAATACCCATTTGTTATAATTCATGCAATTATTAGGGATGTCACGGGATTATATGTGAACCTTCAGTTGCATTGGATTGCATTGGATTATGCAGTTCACTCAGCCTGATCTTTTCCTGTTGTAGATCTGAATGTTATCAACATTCACAGCAGAATTTACTAGTGGTGGTTTTCATCAGTAATGGATTCTGTATTGTGACTATCAATTTATCAATTCAAAAAAGAATATTAAGCCTTTTACTATCAATAGGATGAACATTTAAGTAACTTCCATGGGCTACTCAATTTTCTACCTGGCTATAAAGCCATGTAATTTGTATTACCAGTTTGAAAAGCAAGCTAAGTACAAGAAATAAAAAAAAATCACCCTTTCTGAAACATAAAATGAATTTTTGTATTTGTGAATTTAGAATTGGATGTGCTGGGGAAACATCTACTAATTCCAACTATTCTGGAATCTCAACTCTTCATACATACAGTACATCTGAAAATAAACTATCTCTGGTATTCATGTTCACGATTCACACTAAGCTCCTCCAACCAATGGGGAAAAAAGCCCAGGATGCTTTCTAATTATTAATATCTATCTCTGCCAAATCCATTCCCAATCCCTATTTTGCAGTCTAGAGCGGCAATAAAGTAACCCGTTCATGATAGTGGTTTTTGGAGGTGAGGAAGTCAAGTTCAGTTGTACTATTTCACTAACACTATAAGCTGGGAGAGAGGAAGAATTTTTCACTTAAGGATTGGAATCCTTCAAGATGATCTACATGCAGAAGATGGCCAGGATTACAACATAAATGGTTGAAGAGCAAAGTAAAAGTAAGGGCTTACTCCGTAAAATAAACAGTAAATATCCCCAGAGTTGAGCACCTGATCTGTGAGAATGTAATCCCATCAGAACTAGTTTACCACTAGTATCAGCTAGCACAAAAATTAAAAAAAACAAGATTTATTTAGAGAAATCGTGTTCATTTTGTCCTACAGAACAGTTCTTTGGCTCCCCCTTTAGGTTGGATGACTTATCAGCGGTTGTCTCTATTATCACAATTTTTTAATTTCCAGTCTTATATTTCCCCCTTGAAGCATAACAGTTAACTCAAACACCACGTCAGGTTGACAAAATGCTCATTATACTCAGCTATCTTTGCTGAAATGAAGCATGGGTTTAATTAAAGTTTGGATGAGTACTGATATTCTGCCATAGAGGCTTGCCTTGCAGTTGTAACCTTATGTAATGATGGAACTGATAGACTAGCCTACTGCATTGCTGTACGATTATGGAAGCCTACAGGCATCCAACTACTTTGAAAGAAAAGGAGATGAATATGATGAGACAAAAATAGAATAGAAAAACAGAAAGATATGAATCACTTTTTACAAATGCACCACAAAATTATATCTTGTAGAGAGTTCAGTAATATTTGCTTTAATTATCAGTTCCATAAAGGTTAATAGAGATATGTCTCAAAGTTATACCTTAAGACCAGATTGCCCAAAGAATGCACATTTTGTACCTCATAGGAATACAAAAGCTGCAGCCGTAATATGACATTTCTAAGTAACCACTTTTAATGTCCAATATTCTAATGAAAATAATAATCTTTTTCTATTTAGGACAGAGTGCAATTTCCAATAAAATCTGCAGGGACAACTAACATAATAGAAAGATGTGTGAAGAAAACTAGCTGAGCATTGACGAACTTATTAAATGTACAAATTGCAATCTTAGAGTGTCACTCAAAAATCCAAAGGAGAACAATTGGCTATTAAGTTGTCAGAAAAACATTTTCTGTTCCAATCATTTTGCAGAAAAGAATGTCCTTAAGTGATGCACTTTCATGATTGAGTGTAAAAAATCCAGCAACATCAACAATGTTAGGATAGATGTTTGTGTTTGCTGCCTCCAAATGGGTTGAATGCCTAAAATCCACACTCAATTTAACCATCTGAAGGACACAGAGTTTGGGAATGTATCTTGCCAGATTTATTAATTCATATATGCATAATGCCTCAGAGATAAAGATGAATTGTCTATATTAGAATGTTCAACTTGCCTCTTAATGCATTTTACTTAATACTATTTTTAAAAAGGCATAATAAAAATGCTCCTATTGTGCTTCCTATGAATTCAAATGAAGCTTCCTGATAAAAAGGACAGATTCAAACTCAAATTTTGGAAAGAAGAATTTTGTTCATTCATTTTGTATATTCATCATTGTATATTCAGAGAACTCAAGTAAATCTAACTGTATCTCCCCTTCCTAATAAAATAATTAATATTATTTCCACTCATTTTAGAATAATTTTAACAAGGGCCCCATACTAGGAAGTGGTTGTGACTTGTAAAAATGCAGGGACAGCCAAATTAAGTTATGACATGGAAAGTTTCAGTTATTTTGGTATCAATAGAAACCCATGTAATATTATCCAATAGCAAACCTGCACATCACCACTGATACAATAGTGGAACCAAAGTCAAAATATGAAATTACAACTACAACAAAAAATTGTGTAGCTACAGTGGATAGAATTCAGAAAGATGCACATTTTGGAAGCTCTAGGGTACCTTGGCCTACAACATAACAAATTTCTCCTTTGTTGTGCAGTTAAGTGATAACAAGAGAAAAAACCCCACACAGTCAATTTTTAAAAAATATTATGATTGATGCTCCTATTCCAGGAGACTATTTCTTGATGTATAAAGAATCAATAAGCACTATAGCTTTCTTGACAATTAATGTGTAACCATACCACTGACTGGGTATTTGTTTTATATTCTAATTTTAAAGCAAAGAGTTGGCGTTTTAGTTCTGATTATCACTATATATAAAGAATATTTTAAGAACCTGACATATTTATTGCAAATAGATGAATCAAAGATGGATCTGCTAATTTTCAATGACTCTGTCTCCCAGGGAAAATGTACATATTAAAAATCTGGATTCTAGAAAAACCTTTAGAAAAAGTTTATCTTGTCTCTTATTTTGAATTTCTATGGATGTCAAGCAACTAGAATCATTCAAAAAAAGCCCCAAAAGATAGACAATAGCACAGAACCATAAAGATAGTCAACACTACAGAAAGGAGACTTCAAAGGAAAAGGATATGTATGCTTTATTTAGAAAAGAAAACATTGATCAGACAAGATGTACCCTTAAATAACTGAAAGGCTATTACCAAAGAAGAAAGCAAATTCTTCTCAGCCACTGCACAGGGGACACCATTTGATCTAAAGGCTTACAGGGATTTCAGCTGAACATTATATGTACTAATGGTAAAAAGGAGCCACAGCATCCAGTGCTACTCTTAATGCCTATGTCATGCTGTTAAAATGCTGCTAGTTCCTTTGCTGGTGCACTGTTTTTGACTTCACAATCCATCACAGCAGTCTTATTGTGTGCCACGCCCTGTACCACCTTGGTGCTACCCTTCTTCCTATCTTTTGTCTCCTTACTCTACTGGGATGGGATGTAGTTGAGTAATCACAGTTAGGCAATGCAGCAAATTCCTGGAGAATTGTTTCCCTGGAGGTCAGTCCAATGGAAATGTTCTAGTTTTAAACTTCTTGCATTAAACAGACTTTTCTATAAAATGGCCTGCAGGATACCCTCCAGATCTATGAGCCACCCACTGGCCAGCCAGTTGGCAGGAAAATTTCGGTTGATTTATAATCCGCTTTCTTTGCGAAGTCGAAGTCTATAGGGCTTCTTTCCTCACCTGTAGTCTTTCAAATCTCTCCGGTAACTCCAGCAACTATTGACTTCTCAACATCTGTTGCAGGCTCCACGCCTCGGGACTATCAGTACTCATAACCTGGACTTCACTCCGGGTCTTCTGTGCCCCTCTGAGTTACCTTCTGCCAGACCGGATCCTTTCTCCTGGCCCTAGCTGGGGTTTCCACTCCAGTTGCTCCCATCTCTCGGTTCAACTCTTCTGAGAGAGGTTGTAAAATCCCCTTGAGAGGCTGGTCAGTTTGAATAGCTGCCGCCTCATCAAGCAAAGATTTTTCCTGCATCTTCCCCGAGTCTTTTCCATCACCCGTTGCCAGGATGATGGACAGAGCTCAGGACCCCAAACAGCCCCTGAGATCAGGGAGCTGCCAAGAAAAAATTGTTTTTTGAGATTCAGGTTACTGTCAGGGTTCCATCAAAGTTTCAACAAACTGCTCAGCGCTCAGATAGTAATTAATCCAAATCAGAATTTATTGAAGAATGTTGGCACATCTGGGAAAAACCTGAATCTGAAAAGCCAGGTTTTTCCCCACCCAAAAGAATTCAAACATCCACCTCTTCTCCACCATCATACATCACATTCCCCAATCAAAACTTATACCCATCATCCCTCATCCATCTAGTCACTCCTCTTCCAGGTGCTAACTAGGATGGCCTTGACACATTTACTAAGAATATTGTTTAGTCTAAATTATCTTCTAACTACATGAGAAAGTAAACCCCCCTTATTTCCCATGCACTTTTTTTGTGGCAGCTTGCAGAGGCCTCTAAATTATGGCTTCCAAAGCTGACACTCGGTGCTGAACAAGGATACAACATGATTTATAAAAGCATCATCATAAGACTTCTTTGTTCTTCAAGGAGAAACTAGTTTCAAAACTGCTTACCTTTATCGTTTTAAAAGAAGAGCTGAAAGGTATATAGCAAGGTCATGGATTTTTATTACACTTATTTAATCAGCTTTAGCAATAACCTTTTCTCTGTTTACTTTATGATCCACTGTAAATGAATCTTCTTCATAAATATCAAATAAAATGAGCAGAGATGTTTCTGCTAGCATAATTGATTGGGATACATCTTATTTTAGGTGGTAAGGAGTATCTATTGTTTAAGCGTGCTACTTCACTGAAATAGTAAGTCTTCTGATATTTATTTTCTGTTAGCCCCAAGAACTGGTTCCTTCTTAAGAAAATCCCATTTTTCCTTTTGCTCCTGGTTGATACAACCAGGAAATGGGCTTTTTCAGAAAAACATGGAGCCTTTGAGAACCAAAAGTAGTAGTCCTTGCCTGGGTTTTTCTCAAATGGTATGACTGAGCAGAAAAATTTTTGGTCTTTGCTTAAATAAAAGAGATACGACAGGGTGACATCAAACCTGTATAGGAGAAGATGACATTTATTGTTAATTATATAAAGTTACTTGCAGTGCTACACTGGAAATTGTTCTGTCATTTGCTTCTTCCAATTGTCATTCTATTTGAAAAAACAAAATGTGATTTAAAAATTAATTCAAAGAAGAAGAAAATTTCAGAGAATTCTCTTGGGTGGAGTGGGGATGTTATTTCATTTAGCAGTGAAGTGGTTGTGTGTGTGTGTGTGTGTGAATGTGTGTGTGTGTGTGAATGTCCCCTCCTTCACTCTGAAATCATTGCTGGCTTGCTGTTTTCCATACTATAATTAAATCATAAATGGAGAAGACATAATCAACTCTTCCCATTGGGCCTTTTCCATAATGGTACTGTTCCTATTGCTAGACAAAAAGTCTTCATGTAATAAAGTCTCAACTAATTTCCCTGTCCCCTTGGAGAAATTTTGAGATTTCATAAACCAGATTTGTTGGCCCACAAATTTGGTGGAGAATTTTAAAAGGCATTTTACATTCAGGTCAAGTTAATTGTGATGTGATAATGATCAACCAGAGTTCGGTACGTAAATTGCATTTGAATTTTTCAGGATGCATTAGAGTAAAAAGAAATTGTAATACAGTGCACTTTTTTTCTGTGACAGGTCCTGCATTTAATATTTGAAAGGGAGATATGGGCTGTGGAGAGTGAGCTAAAGATTCAAAATAACCAAAGCCACATCACACATGTAAATATAGTTATAATTTTTCCATTTTTTTCTAGTTTGGGAAAAAATTGAGCAGTGTTCAGTCCTTGCTATTTTAGGACTTAAGCTATAGTTTCCTATGCTTTCTGTCTCAAAAGAATGGGAATATATCCTGCTGGAATTTAACATCTGTGCTACTAAAAAAAATTGCAATTAGATGAAAGGAACAGCAGTTGTTATTTGGATGTAGCTGCTTTTCTTTCTGACTTCTCTTGGTTCAGAACTTAAAAAGAATCTGTTGGACCAGGTCAGTGTTTCAAATTAGTCCATAATAAATCTGAAAACTTTAGGGAATTCTTGGAAGCCTGGTATTCAGATAAATCAGTCATCAATTGTAATGGAATGTATGAATGACCTTGGGGAATGAGAAGAAGAGGTGCTGCCTAGAAAACAATCAGACAAGAGAGATAAGACAGGAGTCCCCAGTAGCTGAATGGTTAGAGAAAGAAATTTAAGAAAAACCTGTCTCAATAGATCAAGCAGTTAAATGTGGCAGAAGGAAGTTTATACTTGAAAGATGAAGCCTTACAAAAAAGAAGATTTAATTCATCTAGTCATATTTTCTGACTAGTTCACTTGGGAGGGCTGACATCAATAAACACACGAAATAAACCACATTTATACACCTTTGAAAAGACAAAATACAAAAACTAAGAAGCAAACTGAATGAAAAACTGCTGTGACCTTCTACCACTGCACCATAGAGAGTATTTTAACTTACTGTGCCTGTATATGGTTTGCCAATTGCACAGTGGCAGATAGGACAGCGCTCCAGAGCGTTAGTGTCATTGCCCAGAGGATCATTGGTTGCCCTCTCCCCTCCTTGGAAGAACTTTATAGCTCCCACTGCCTTAAGAAATTTCAAAACATTCTTAAAGATCCATCTCAGGACACCCTTTCTTTGAACTATTACCATCTGGCAGATGGTACAGGATAATAAACACAAGGACAAATAGGCTGAAAAACAGCTTATATCCCAGGGCAGTAACTATATTGAATTCTACTGTATAATGCAATATTAATGCAATATCAGGGGTTTTCAATTCAAT
>JANHFL010007260.1:0-13048 GCA_032468155.1 Oxyrhabdium leporinum | reverse complement strand
AGAGTATTGCTTATAAGTTGTAAACCGCCCCGAGTCTTCGGAATGGGGCGGTATATAAATGTAAAAATAAATAAATTAAAAAAAATTACACAGCTTTAAGCCAATCACCCTCTCTCAGTCTTAGCTATACCATAAGACTTTTGTTGTGAGGATAAAATTAGATTATGTTGATGTTTCAGAGGAAAGACATATGCATTCCCTGTTGGGTGTTGCTGTTTACTGTTACTATTCTTAGTGGCTTTATTCAAAGAGCATCACTTAAAAACACATTTTTCTTATTTCTTTTCCTTTGTAACTTTTATGAATAATACATTCCATTGATACTGTCTAGCCAACAAACTGGAACCAACATTGCCTCTTACAGAAGGGAAAATTTCAATGTTGAAAGGAGATGGATGTTTACCACTTTCCCCTAATTTGTGGGTCATTGGAGAAGTCAATATTGTGCTATATTCTGCTTTAAGAACTTATGCAAATACTTTTTTCGGGATACTTTACTTTAGGATCTTGCCCCAGCAAGTGTTTAGAATAGAATCATGATTCTACTGTAATATTCTTTTAACACTAAATAAAATATTTTTTTGTTTACTTTTTAAAATTGTCTTTTAATAGTATTTGAGTTTTTATGGTTTTTTTAATTCTCTATTTTGACTTCCTATAAGCAAGAAGGAATCATGATTTGACTGATAACGTATGTTGGGCCTTGACCTGATTGCATAGAGTATAGAGTATTCATTCCTGCATGAGTATTCATTCCTGCATTCATGTGAATGGTGCATTTTCCATTACGACACAAAGATGATTGTCATATAATAACATGTAATGTGCATGCACCCACTTCTGCAGTCAGAAATAGATGCATGCTACTTACTTTCATTTCCTCTTCTTTAAATGTTCAACCACAAAGTGTTTACAAATATTTAAAGCACATTAAAACATATTGGCTATCAATCCTTAAAACAACAGGCGTTTTCTTCTTCTTTTTTCATAGTAAAATCTTTTTGCCAATTCAGTATCATCATATTCACTGGGTTGCCATGGACACCATGACTGAAGGTCAACTGAAGCAAGTGGAACAAGAGAAAGAGGTGAAAACACTCAACACAATGCGAAATGGGACATAGCTGGTATTGTAAATAATAGTCAGCTTGCTACATTTTAATAATGGGAGCAGATTGTTTGCCTCGGCTTTTGTAGTTTCATGAAGCATAAATCCAATAGATCTTGTGAATGGCACAAATTAATGGCACATTCAATGACTAAAAAAAAGGACCACACATTGGTTCCTAGCTGCAGCCAGACAACTAAAGGAAGGAAGAAAAAGCTAATTAATACATAGGAAATGAGAAAAGGCTCATTCCAGGAAGCAGAATGTCCCCCAGTAGATGACCATTGTATAAGATAAGAGGTAATTGTTTTGATGATCACCTAATTGTCTCCATATATTGCTTTTGAATATTTCCCCTCATTGAAATACCATCTTTGGAAGCACAATATCTTCCTCTCACATACTATATACACTGAGCTTCCTTACAAGGTCTTCCTGAATGGAACACAATGTTGTTGGAACATATAGAATATGTAGAAAAATATGAAAAGCTGTCTTGGTACCTCCAGGAGTGTTGGATATATTAACAGATTAACAGATGGAGCCTTTTTGTAGAAAAGGTATTTACTGTGGAAATGAGGTTGATATATAAAGGTGGAAGTTGAATTTCAAAGATGCTTCTTTGAAATTCTTGATGTTAAAAAAAAAAAAAGATTGGTTAGCCATTATGATGAGAAGAAGCAGATCTGCTATAATCCTTCACCAATCAGATCAATGACACCATCATCCTAGCCTGATGATAAACGTTTTGTTTGGAATATGCTTAAAGCAAAGCAGTTCCAGCTCATACATGTTCCATTGACTTCTATTCTGGGCACGCTATGAAGCTCACCAGAATTTCTGCTATTTTGTTTAAAACACTTAATTTAACAAGATGAAAGGGAACAAAAGATTGCCAGCTAATCCTGATTTCAACTTTGCTCAAAACTCTAGTAAATAAATAGTGGTGTCACCTAGCCATTAGACAACAAAACAGAAGCTAATTTTCTATTGGCCCCATGCTTTGCTCTGGCAATGTCTAATAGCATAATCTTTGTGTGAGACTCATGATTGACACTCTACAGTAAAATGGGCATCCCAGGAATTTAGATATCTATTCAGGAAGGACCCATATGATTCACCTACCTACCTTTCTTTATGCTCCTCTCCCAAACTTTTTGTTTTTTAAAAAAAAACATATAAACAATATGTTTACAATATAATAAGTCCCAAAATTCCTTACCATTCTGATGTTGGACAATACTGTCTGGAATTCCAAAGAGCAGGACTTTACAACATGCTTGGAGGCAGCGAGGAAGAGATTCTAATTTACACCATGGAAAATTAGCACACAGTGCCTTCTGCTGGCCATTGGTGGATGGGAACAGGAAGAAAAATGAATTAAATCTTTTCAGTCTCAAAAGGTGATTTCCTTATAAGTATCCCAAGCAGAAATGTATTACTAGGACCAATAAGTTCTACATTAATGGGTCTTCACAGAAATCCTATCCATTGCCCCAACTGATGGCTGCTAAATGTTTGTGACAGTTGCCTTACCTGCTATTTGAAAATCCTAAAATGAACAACCTAAGTTCATAATAGATGTTTGTCCCCAAATGGGCAGAGCTTATCATTTCATTAAGTGATTTCACTAGTGGTTTCATGATAGAGAAATCCTATTCATCATGGCTAAAGGCAATGATAGCTGGGAAATTCCAGCAATAACAGCCCCAATACATTCAAACTGGTGGTGAGAGACATACTGTCTGTGTCCTCAAATAACACTGGACATAACATCTAGTCAAGTTTGACTGGCCTTGGAACTTGAAAGAGTGACCCAAAGCCCAAGATCATCTAACTTGCATTCTGCCTGAGGCTAATTCAGTCCCTTCTTTTCTAATATGATGCCTTTAACCACTGTACCACATTGGATCTTTCTACTCTACTTTTTTTCCTTTTAAAGATACTATAATCCCTTGCATCGGGATGGAGTTGGGGTAATGCCCACACCGGGCTCACAGATTATCCCTTTGTACCCAGAGAGAGAAATATCTTCCACTACCTGGGATGGAATTTACAGTGAGGCGAGAGCTGCATCTCTAGGTCACCATGCCACTAATTCCTCTGGGATTAAGAGAGTCTTTATCTTGCCTACATAAAAAGCCATTGAATCCAACTGCTTGCTTAAGCCAAGTCACCTCTGATAAATAGCCAAACTTCTCTTAGTAAGTTTCTCCTAACATTCCACTGGAGTTTATCTTTCTGTAACTTATGTTTATTATTCCATGTGTTGCTGATGCAAGTTAATAGAAAATCTAGAAATCCATTCATATCCTAAGCTTCTTTCTTAAACATTGCTAAAAGGTAGAAAAATTGCTTTGTTTGTTTTGAGAGAAATTCCTTAATGTAAGAGAGGAAAGAGTCAAAAAATAGTTCACTATGAACCACCAAATAGTTAAATATGGGCTATTTATTTATTTCTAATAAATTATTTACAAATAAATAAATGTATACAATTACATATTAAAGAAATTGCTTACAAAATTAGCACTATTTGTCCAGAGGATCATTTTCATTGCATACCATTTTAATGAATAAAAGTGAGGTTTGCTCAATGTTTTTCTGCATCTGTCGGTATTTGCTATGGTAAATTCCTGAATGTAAGCAATAGTAAATAATACTCCCCTTCTTCCTTCCTTCCATCCTCCCTCCCTTTCCTTTCCTTCCCTTCCCTTTCCTTTCCTTTCCTTTTTCCTTTTTTTTTCTTTTTTCTTTTCGTTTCTTTCTCTTCCCCTCCCTGCCCCCTTTCTTTTTCACCTGAACAATCCATTTTCCTTCCTCTCTTTCCCAGGAAGAGATGAATCACTCTTGCATGGCAGTTATTATCAGGAATAACCGCCCGGTCTGGATCTTGAAAATTAAGCCCAAAGCCTTAAATTGCCTAATTATGCGTTAAATCCATCTTCTGAAATGCCATATGCTGTCTTCCCTGACTCTTTCCTCACACTTTAGTTTCAGCATAAAAGCAAAATGCAATATCTGCAGTACAGTTGAGGGGTTGAAGTTGTTTGTCACCATCACATCAGTTTACTCCAGGGATATGATGACCTGGCAATCTTACCAGCAGAAGACAGTTCTATTCTTTCCAGGAAGGTTGCAATATTATGAAGTAGTAATAGTAGTAATACTTTATTTTCTTTTATCTTTCTCCTTTTTTTTCTTATTGATTTTATTTTCAGATTCAGGAATGTCAAAGATAATTCCTGCTGGAGGCGTCTGATGATGTTCCTTTCCTTCTGTGTCCAAGATTAATAAATATGATGGATGTCTTTTTCTTTATCATGTTGTTTAAAATAATAATGAATGGGGTGAAAAAGGACAGTGTTTCCCATCAGAAGAACTGCTTGTTAACCAAGTAAAAAAACCTATGTGACAAAGCATTTTTATTTCTCAGAAGACTGATGGATACACCTTGTACTGCATTGTTTAGTAGCTTGGAAGAAATTAAATACCATATAACATTTAGCAGGCACAAATTTTATGTTAAAGTTCTGCACTTAGACTGAGCAAAGGGCTTTGAAGACTTGATGGCCACATGAGAACATCTTGTGGGAACATCTTTTAACTGCTTCTGACCTTTGCCCTAAAGGACTTACCAATTTACAAAATGGCTGCCAAGCTAGACAGGCCTAGTCCCAAGGCATCTATTTTCTACATGACACTTTTTCTGCCAGGATGCATTTTTCTTTTTTGTTTTTCTATCCCTGCTTACATTTGTTCTTTTCTTAAGAAACAGTCATACATAATTTTCATTTTCTAAAAAAATGTATATTTCATAAAGGGCCCAGGAACATCCTTGTAAATAGGATGATGCCAAAAGCTGATTTTTATTGTATTGCATACCAACTTCCTGTTTAATCATTATTATAAAAAGTTTTTAAAAAAGGAAATTCCACAGAGAGCATAGAAGTGCCAAAGAAAGTGTCTGCAGGACTTTGCACACTAAATCACATCATTTTTTAAATACAAGAAAATAGTGTCTTTTTTTCTCATGTTTTTATTAAGCACTTTTTATTCTCACACCTCCTTTGAGAAGTTAATATTTATTTCTCCTGGGACTGATGAAGATAATCAACAGTCTGGCATTTGCTGGAAAAGCCACCAAGCGGCAGTATGTGCAGGCACAGATCTGAATCCTTAGAGAATTGCTTTTCTGAGGGTGTAAAGACTGTCAGTCTAAATGCACCTGCGGCTAATACATTTTTTTCCATTACAACATATGCCGTCCTTTGGCAGCTTAAAACAAAAAAAGAATTTGCACAGTACCCTGCAAATGCCCTAAAAAGTATTTTCACATTCTCCAATAGAAGATCATTATGCAATTGTATAATTAAAATAAAGAAGGAATAGAAAGGAAAGAAAGATAGCCAGCCATATACTAACAAATTCAACCTGTGCAAATGTTCTCTCTCTGCAAACTTTATTTTACAGAAAATTTTCCAAAATTTCCCTCTCCTTTCATGAAAATCATATGTATGGATGACGATGCTATTCCAACTTGGCGATTCTTTGGGGCAAGTCTCTCTGCATCTTCTGATCTTATACTACTTCTTTGAGTTGTTCTATGCTCCGGCTGATGTCACCTGTGATGGTGATATATGTATGTATGTATTTGCATATAATTCAGTCCATTAATGCCTTCCCCATGTCAGGAGCAGAGTACAGGGAGAAGGGTAACACTCACTCTGAAACAATTTTCCAGTGAAATTTATTTCTTGGAGCTATTTGAAGTGGGATGGGGAAATGGGGATTCTCCAGATACTGCTGTATGACAACTCCTAAGCAACTCCCAGAACTGGCCATAGTGAATGAAGTATATTGACTTACGTCTAACCTTTGGCATTGGAAGTGGATTAATCTCTCCTAGTTAAGAGAGATGTTCTCTCTGTCCCTTTAAAAGCCAACTTGCTTTCATTTAATCCTTTTTGTGTTGTCCCATAAAAAGTCCAGTGCACTGAAGCTAGGTACAGATAGTTTTTGACTTACAACCATTCATTTAGTGATCATTCAAAGTTACAGCCGCACTGAAAAAAAATGACTTATGACCGATCTTCACACTTACAACCATTGCAGTATTCCCACAGTCACATGAACAAAATGTGGGCATCTGGCAACTGGCTTGTATTTACAACAGCTGCAGCATTCCAAGGTTAGGTGATCACAATTTGAGATCTTGCTAGCCAGCTTCTGACAAGTAAAGTGTATGGGAGAAACTACATTCAGTTAAAGACTGCATGATTCACTTAGCAGCTGCAGTGATTCTCTTAACCACCGTGGCAAAAAAAGGTCATAAAACTGGGTGAAACTCACTTAACAACCACAATGTAAATTGAGTTGAGGACTACCTGTACTCTACACTACACTTGGACATTTAGATGATGGGATAGATGGGGAACTCATCAAATTTACAGACGATGCCAAGCTGGCATGAATAGCCAAAACTCCAGAAGATAAGCTTAAGATACAGAAGGATCTTGACAGACTTGAACATTGGGCCCTATCTAACAAAATGAAATTTAATGGTGAAAAAAGTAAGATTCTACATTTAGGTAATAAAAACCAAACGCACAGGTATAGTATAGGTGGTGCCTGGCTCAATAGAAGTAATTGTGAGAGGGATCTTGGAGTCCTAGTGGACAATCACTTAAATATGAGCCACCAGTGTGCTGCAGCTGCCAAAAAGTCCAACACAGTTCTAGGCTGCATTAACAAAGGAATACAATCAAGATTTCATGAAGTGTTAATACCACTTTAGTAAGACCACACTTGGAATACTGCATCCAGTTTGGGTCGCCACAATGTAAAAAATATGTTGAGACTCTAGAAAGAGTGCAGAGAAGAGCAACAAAGATGATTAGGAGACTGGAAGCTAAAACATAAAGAACGGTTGCTACAATTGAGTATGTCTAGTTTGAAGAAAAGAACTAGGGGTGACACAATAGCAGTGTTCCAATATCTCAGGGGTTGCCTCAAAGAAGAATGTGTCAACCTGTTCTAGAAAGCACCTGAAGGCTAGACAAGAAGCAAAGGAGAGAAACAATCTAGAACTAAGGAACAAATTCCTGACAGAACAATTATTCACTGGAACAACTAGCCTCCAGAAGTTGTGAATGCTCCAAACAGGAAGTTTTTAAGAAGAGATTGGACAATGATTTGTCTGAAATGGTATAAGGCTTCCTGCTTGAGCAGGGGATTGTACTAGAAGACCTCCAAGGTTCCTTCCCACTCTGTTATTCTGTATGTGAAAACTGTCAATGGGAAGGTAGGAAACCAGGAACCTGGGATTACATAAGGCTTTTGTACCTCCAGGTCTGGTACCCTAAACAGGTTAGAATTGAAATCAGGCAAAATGCAGCTTGTAACAACAAAAAGGCAGGAGAACACCTATGCATTCATTTTAGGTGAGGTTTTGATGTCCAATAAGCTTTTCTGTTATTGAAAAAGGCTTTCTTTCCACAGCCCAAGTTGCACCATCCACTTCCTGTTTTTCCCCTTGTTATTCAGATTGATAATTTTGATTTTGCCTTGGTGCAGTGCTTATACAATCCATGTCAGGGTTTGGAAGCAGCTTGTTCCCTTACTTACTTTTTTTCCCAGTCAATTTGTGCAAGCTGAACATAAATATGATTTTTTTTAACATTGAATTTTTAACTATGAAGAAAACTTTCCAACTGTGGTGTAATTTTGTGAAAGGTCAAAAGATCCCTACAGAGTTTAGATTGGTTACAAAAGTCTGATACATTGCAAATTTCCCAAAGGCTTACACTGTGGTTACAAGTTTGAGAGGATAAATTCTTCTGTGATCAATCAAATTCTTCTTCAAAGCAAGATCCATAGATTAAGTCTAATCAGCACCCTCATCTTCACCCTTGGGTTTAATATAACTGGTTAGCAGGACATTTTGGATTATTTAAAATGACCCACCTCTTGCTCTTTTACTTTGATGTCTCACATTACAAGAGAAATCAAGGCATTTGTATTTTTTTCTTCCTACACTTACCATCATATCTTATCTTTAACTATCAAATGAGACATAAAAGTGCTTTTCAAAAGGCAACTGGACTTTATTTGTTTTTGTGCCAGTCAGGTACAGGACAGCCTGACTACAGAGATTGCTTGATTTTTTCTTCTTCTTCTTTTACTTTATGAGGAGAGGGAACAAACAAACAAAAATAAACCAGCTGATCTTTATAAATAATCTCTCCTGTGTCTGGTCCTTTTTGTATCTTTCCTACTCCCTCATAAAGCAGAAAGATTGGAGAGGAACATAATAAAGAATACACCAGCACATTCCTTTCAATATATTTTCCCCATTGTGTGCTTACTTACTCTCTTGCAATCCCTTTCTCTTCAATAAATATTAATTTCCTTCTTTCTAATTCCAAAAGGTATTCCAAAAAAAAGCACAGTCACAATCATGTGATATCCCACTTAGTGACTACTTTGTTTAATGACAGAGTTGCTGGATTTTTATAGAGGTTGAGAGCTGATAAATCTTAGAGATCTATTTGCTGGCCAATTTGGGGAAGTCAAGTACTATACCTGGGGTGAGTTTGATTTTTAGGTAAAATGAGCCAGTGGGCAGCTGATCTGGGAAACTCCTTTGATGAGAAAGGTGGAATGTTGAGATCTTTAGATGACAGAGGATGGAAAGATGAGGTTTCTTTAGGTGCAATTTCCTTGTAAAGGCTGCCTTTGGGCAGTGCTGTGAGCTGGCAAGGAAACTTCTAATCTTTGCTTCAGATGAAATTTCAGGGAACTTTACCTGGGGGAACGATGGCTCAAGCGGTTAAAGACTCTTAGCTTGTTGGCTACAACACCCACAGCCTGGGTTCAAGACCTGAGCACTACACAATGGAGTGAACTCCTGTTATTTTCCTCACCTAGCAGTTAGAAAACATGCAAATGCGAGTAGATAAATGGGTATCACTTTGGTGGGAAGGTAACAGCATTCTGCATGCCTCAGCTTATAGTCATGCTGGCCACATGACCACATATATGTCTTTGAACAATACTGGCTACTTTGACTAAGAAAGGAGTTGAGCACCATCCCCTAGAGTCGAACTCAACTCAACAGAAGAAAACTTTACCCCTTACCTGAGGGCAAGGAGGATCAATTTGGGTATGACAGAATTACTGTAGGTAAACATATTTATCACTGGTCACAAAGTTAAAAGACTTGGAGGGAAAGAGTGGATTTTGTTGTTGGGGTTATTTTCTCTACTACAATCTTTCTCAGCGACAAAAAAAGCTTTAGTTCTCTTTATGAAATATTTTTATACATGCCACCAGAGGGAGCTATTTGCACATTGTAACATCCACAAAGTCAAGAGTAACAGCCAGTTTGATTCCTTCTGACCATATCCCTGTAATTTTCTTGGCCACATTAATGAAGTGATTTGCCACTGCCTTTCTTGTCCCCCCCCTCCTCCAGGCCAGACAACCTCACTGCATTCCCAGATAGTCCCTTACCCAAATACAATGCAGGTTCAATGCTGTTTAACTTTCAGGATCAAAGACAGCTAAGTGGTGCCAACTAAGGAGGCCAGTAACTGAGGAGAAAAAAATAAGATGAAATGAATAAATGAAACATTAAGATAATCAGAGATGGGGAAAAGACTTTATTTTCATTAATCAACATAAAAGTTTTCAAACTTTTCACCTCACTATAGAAATATCCCTGATGGAAAGCTAAGGTGACAGTTAATTCTTTGTCAGATCAAGAAGTTTAAAAACAAATCTAAAATTTGGATATATAAAAGTCCAATGTCTGCTCTTCACTGAATGAAACTTTTCTGTTTTGAGTTTTACATTCAACAGAGCGGTGATGTGGTAACATCCCACTTTCAAAAGCAAACTTCATAACTCCCAAATGAATTATGCAATACATGAGTTTTGAAATACATTTCAAGTTATTATTTAAAATAGACAAAAGGATCTTTTTGAATTCGAATTCATCCGATTCAAGTTACTCATCTAACTCTGAATTCTCATCCCTTTAGGCTTTAGTGATCTTGTCAACATGAGAAAAACGTATCAAATCAATAATGGTGATTGCAAGGTTCATCCAAGTGGCAACTGATTGACTGATTGTATTTGTGTACTCCCTGATTAACAAAAAATACTTTCTTGGTTATTGGGGTATGGCAATCCTGACTAGCAACAAAGTACTTTTGGCATCTTAATTTTAATTTATATTAACACCTGAGTTGATAGTTTAGTGCAATGTATAATGTTTCGTTCCAATGGAGGTAATGATTTTCATCACACACAAAAAAGATAAACAAATAAGTGCAGTCTCTGGTCTTTAAAAGACTCATCCTTTTATTAGAGTAACTTTTCCTAATGTAGCACTTTACAAATATCCAGGGACTGATAATCTGCACTTTGTTCAGTTGGCTCCTTAACAGACCTGGAATGCATTAAAAATTTATTTCCAACACATGGAGACATTTATTCAATGTTAATCAAAGGACAAAAATAACTTTTAAACAAATTCTATTGTAATGACTTTCTTTTAATTGGAGGAAGGCTAACACAATATCTTAATGCAATAAAATACAATTTATGTAACCAGATGGATCAAGATGGCTTTAAGTAAGTTATGTTCATATCTTTGATCAACCATAAAAATCAATCAGTTGGTGAGTACCTTGAAAAATCATTTTAAAAATTGATATTATAAGCACTTTTTTTAAATCTCTACCAAAAGTTTATTGTATAGAATTAAAGTTCATTAAGTACAGCATGTACAAGTTTACTTCTATTTATTTATTTTAGGGACTCCAGGTGGCATATAATTAAAGCCAGTAAAATACCTTGACAGAAAAAAAATATAATGACATAGAACTGAACACAACAAGAGGAATAATATACTATAATCTAGGCAAACTCTACACTAAATAACACAATACCATCTATCCCACATCTTCGGCAGAAAGTCAAGATTTCAAAGATAATCTAAAGGGTAGAGCTGCGGCGATCCAAACCTTCCCATTTCCCATCAGTAAAAGATGCAGTGTTGCTGATTTCAGTTTCTCAAGAGTTTTTTAAAAAATAATATGGAACTACATATTTCTACTTTGTTCCATTTTAATCCTTTCTTTGATCTGTCCAAGTTCTTTCTTTCGACATATTTGACATTTCCCTTGTTTCATTACACACACTTTCCCCCCCCTCCCAAGATTATAATGCTAGAGTATTTTTTTAAGTTCAAAATTGAGATACAGTTTTTGATATTACTAAGCTCAAATTCAATAAAGACAATAATAAAACCTGAGCTTGGCAAATCTGTAGCCTAGTATTTTATTAAAGATGTCGTTGTGGCTGCTTGAGGCTCGTAGAACTAAAACAGACCATACACTTTTAAGCACACAATTATGGTAGAAGGGAGAGAGGGAGGGAGATGGGGGAAAAAATCCTCTATTTTGCCTTTTGGGTTCTGAAGTTTCTCGATCTATCTATCATCACAGTATGCTTGGGTCAAGATTCTTAAGGATCCACTAAAAGACATCTTATCTCTGTAATAAGAGAGCTACGGAAGTTACTTCAGAAAAGTATCAATGTAATAGACAATAGGTTTACTTTTTCAGTGTGTCTTATGTGTTGCCACTATTTATAGCTAATACTGAGAAATAGTGGAATATTCCACAGAAGTGGAAAATATTTAATGATGAGCGTTGTGTGAGTTTTAGTATGACATATTTAGAGTGGCATTTCACCCCATTCAAGTTGTCAAATTTGATTCTTTAACAACATCCTGACTTCATTTATTTCCTTTCCACAGTTTTAGTGTCTTATCAAGATGTTCCATTCTCCCTAGTTTTTATGAGTTTATATTAGCATTATTTCATCCTGTGCCCAAATTATGGAAGAGAGAAAATACATTAGATTTAATTTTACCCTATGTCATCGTAAACACACACACACACACACACACACACACAATTTTGTTTGGGGGACATTGTTTTTCCAGAAACCATTATTTAAAAATTATCTCCTAACTTGGAAGCTCTAGGAAGCATTAAATGAAGGTAAATTTAATCAATCAATCAGAATAGAGCTGGAAGGCACCTTGGAGATCTTCTAGTCCAATGCCCTGCTCAAGCAGGAGTTCTTATACAATTTGAGACAAGTGGCTGTCTAGTCTCTTCTTAAACATGATGAAGCACCCACAACTTCTGAATGCAAGCCAGTCTACTGGTTAATTGTCCTCACTGTTAGGAAGTTTCTCCTTAATTCCAGGTTACTTCTCTCCCTGATTAATTTCCATCCATTGTTTCTTATACTGCCCTCTGGTGCTTTGGAAAATAACTTGACCCCCTCTTCTTTGTGTCAGCTTCTCAAATACTGGAATACTTGATCCATTAAAAAGTCTACCTTGCTGGATTCATGTTTCTTATTATTTAGCACTTCTTTCAAACTCTGTTTGAAAGCTCCCAATTTTATCCTTGAGCTGTAGTATATAAGAGGCTAGTTATAAAAAAAATACTTGATTTATTTTCTTTTCAGGATGCAGATTATTTTGAGCAGAATCTATCCATGGCAGCAACAGCATCCTGAAGTTGCATTTGGTTAAATGCCCTACTCAAATAAGATTTGCTTAAAATAGGATTTGTTGATCTGCCTTAATATTTTGCCCTGCTATGGGAGAGATATGAGGAAAATTACATATTGGACTCTGTTTAAATTAAGTTTGCTTAAGAAATTAAGTAACTTCTTAAGAAGCTAAAGTTCTTTCTCATCCAGATCCATGTAAAATGAGAACAACTAACTTGAGGGACATCTTTCAAAAATGAAGAAAGGAAAGGAAAGAAGGGAGGGAAGGAAGGGAAGGGAAGGGAAGGGAAGGGAGGAAGGAAGGAAGGAAGGAAGGAAGGAAGGAAGGAAGGAAGGAAGGAA
>JANHFL010007259.1:27987-38196 GCA_032468155.1 Oxyrhabdium leporinum | reverse complement strand
CCTTTCCTCCTCCCCCTCCTCCCTCTCGTCTAATATATTATATTATATATTAGAGAGCCAGTTTGGTATAGTAACTAAGGTGCTGGCCTAGAAGCTAGGAGACTATGAATTGTAGTTTGTAGCTGGCTGGGTGACGTTGGGCCAATTACTACCTCCCTCTCAGCCCAACCCATCTCACAGGGTTGCTGTTGTGAGGAAAACTGGAGGAGCAGGCAATATTAGATATATTTGCCACCTTGAGTGGGATAACAGTCAAATAAAACTAATCATACTACTAATAATTAGTTTTTACTGAGCATCAAAAGGAAAAGAAGACATCCAGAAAATTAGATTTCTACTGGGGCCAGACAGTGCTAAGTTTTGAAATAGCGTATCTTATTTTCCTAGCCTCCATTTTGTCTGTGAAATACAAAGAGTAGTAATAATGCTATGCAGGCTGCTATGTGAAGGAGGTTGAGAAGTTCATTAAAATGTGAAAGGAAAGGACCTTTGAGATGGTGCGATGTGTTTTAGATGTAAATATATCTCTTTGTCAGATTGAATATATTTCCTCTCTCATTCAGGCCTTGCTGCCCCATAACTTTCAGCTTTGCTCAGGGTAACCGTGATCCTGGCAGTCTCTCTGCAGCTTCACCAACCACAAGAACTAAAGTGGCAGAAAGGCTCCTGCTACAAATCCAAATTTTTCTTTCTTGGAGCAACTAGCAGGCGGTTAACATTAATTCAGGTTGCCATCTGTTTCTTCCTTCTGTGAAGGGTCTTGTTTATCAAACCAAGGAAAGGCAAGAAGAGTTTGGGGCTACAGGGAAAGCAATTAAAGCTCACAGCAAGGAAGAGAAGGTCTTCCTCCTTTTCCTTACGTTTTGTTGGAAAGAAAATCCAGTTCCAGTTCCAAGCCGAGAATAAAATGGAGGCTGATTGGAAAGAAAGTTGGTTTATTGATGAACAGAACCACCAACAGCATGTGATTCTGGGACAGCTGACAAAATGGAGTTGAGAGTGGGTGGGTTTTATACCTTCTGGATTCCTATGGGGTCGTGTAGGGGTCATGGCTGGCTCTATAAGCAAAAGGGGAAATGCAAATCCTAGATGCTTGTCTGAGCTAATTTTGTCAACCTTTGGCTTGATTGTGTTGCTTAGTGTGTTGCTTATCTGAAGTTCCTGCCTGACCCAGTCTTTCTGAATGGATTACCAAATCTGCATTTCTAAAAGCTGGCCTCCTCAGTTTCTGCTTGGGGCAGGGAAAGTGGGGGTGGTTTCTGCCTCCCTTAAGATTTTTTTCCATTTCTCCTTTTTATCCTGCCTTTTTAATATCCCCCAAAATATTTCATTCTTCTAGAGGGGAGGGGCTTCCCACAGTTTTTCTGCACTTTTGAAATCTTGTTGTGTATCTATTGCTATACACCCTTGTGGAAACTCTTCAGCAAAGTTTAACACAGGCTTCTCAATAGGCTGGCCTGTCTGGAACCAGAGAGATTCTGCGTTGAAGTAATCCAAGTTCTGCACAGATGAATAATCAGTTCCGCAAACCTGGCTAAGTTATGGCTGCCAAACCAGGGCCACTCCAAACTACCGTCCTATGGATAACCCTGATTAGTTTACTTTAATAAAAATGAATGGGAAGCTATTATGCTTTATAACAATGTATTAGCCTGAAGCCTGTCAGCATTCTTTACAATAATAATATGATGGCGGGTGCAATCCAGTGTCTTGTTGGTATCCCAGTATATAGTTATGATTGACTTCCCCCATCATGGCAGTCAAGTCTATGAAAATGTTCATGTATCAATATAAGTAGTCCTTGACTTGCAACCGTCTGCTTAGCAACTGTTTGAAGTTATGATGAATTTCCCTGTAGTTATATTGTGGACAATGGATTCTCTTAACAATCACAGTGTTTACTTAACAACCATGGCGTTGGCTTAATGACCGGTGCAAATAAGAGATTAAAATTGTAGTAAAAGTGGCGACCCATTTAATGGCCAGCATGACTTGTAGTCATAGAGTAGTGCGGTGGCCTAGAGGTGGAGCTCTCGCCTCATGATCAGGAGGCTATGAGTTTGATCCTAGGTAGAGGTAGATATTTCTCTCTCTGGGCACAATGAGAATATATCTGTTGAACAAAACTTCGCATTGGTGACAGGAAGGGCATCTGGCCAGTAAACTCTCAGCTCCATTCAGTTGCCCAGACTCCACCCCGCAAGGCTACCTGTATCCCAAATGTGCTCTCCTATGGGAGAAGAGAACAGGTCAATTTAAGGAAAAGTAACTGTTTAAGGAATCAGAAACACACCCAGACAATTTTTAATTTGCTGTTGCTTTTTGTTGCCTGTAGCATGGCAGACCAAATATGCTCTGCCTGTGCTAATCACCCTTAGCATGTTGTTCAAATGCAGTTTCTAGATTTGTACCTGATCTAGGGAAGTATGTTGTGTAAACACACAGTTTCTATAGGATTAAAAGATTAGAATTGAAAATGCCATAAATGTTTAACTCTTTCCTTTAATGTTGCCATCCTAAAAATCCAACTTCTTGCCTTTGCCGTTTTAGGGCATCCTTTTGGTAAATGGCTGCTTTGGAAGACGAATGTTGGTGAGGAATGTAGCGGGAGGTGAATGGATTTATTTTCATTATTTGCTGGCTGCTATATTGATACCCTCCCTCCTTTGGTTTTTGACTGCTAAATGCATTTTATTAAAAATGAGCACACATTTAGCATCATATCTATTCCCCTGAATGGCAGGCTCTGTTTTAAGTAGTTTAGCCCTTTCAAGCATTGTTTTCTCCATGCAATTAATACAGCTTTCATTCCGATGATTCCTCTCCGTTTCTGCGCATAAATAATCCAAGTAATGAAATCATGATCTTAAGTGATAGAAAGCAGATTCCTGTGGGCCAGTAGGAAAAAAAATTCTTAAGATCAGACTGACAGCAGAACTAGTTACTAAGGGAGATGGTGGGCTTCCTTTCCCTTGCTTTCCTTTGATGTCCTTAAACAAAAATAAGGTAGATATCTACTGAGGAGGCTTAAATTTGAATTCCTATGTTAAAGAGACCTAAATGGCCCCTGGATTCTAAGTCTACAGAAGATCTAACACTCCTGCTGTCTTGCTAGGTGATATGAATTAATTATACAGAGAAAGGAACATCCAAATAAGATTTCTTTCTCAGATTGGCAGTGGGAGGAGAGAGAACAAACAGGTAAACGTAGCCAGCTATGGATGGTAAATGAATGCAAACTGGGTAAGAGAGTGGCCTCCTGCACTTATAAAATTGAATTGCAGTCAAAAAGCATGGTTGATTTCGTAGCATTGTTCCCTATGTCTGTTTCTCATAAACGTGAAATATTCTCTCTGACAACGTGTAAATAATGCTGCCTAGATAAATCTATTTGAAACGAGGAATAGTTTTGTATTTCAATACAGGGCTGGCTTGTTGCTTAATGGGTGCCATGGATTTTTAATAGCACTGTGATTCAGTGCTTTTTGCTGGCTGATTATCAGGCTTTTTCACAGAGCCGTTGATGGATTATCTAATTGAAAGAAATTTCTTAGTCTTGTGTATGCCATCTTTTCTACTGACAAAGCTAGCCCTTCCTATTAGCTGATAAATGTAGACAGAAATCATCAATTCCTTGAAAAACACTTCTAATCAAGAGGACCGTTCACTATTTGTTATTCGTAACATTTGTAATCATTTCTGAAGATGATGATTTGGATTTTCAAACATTCGCTTTTCAAGTGAGCATCGAAATCAGAGAAAACTTGAGAGTTGGTTCTAGAAGAAACATGATGTATAATTTATACCTTGGAGAAAAAAACAGGTGTTTCCCCCTTAGCAACGCTTGTCTTTAAAAATAATGTTGAGGAATTGATGGAATTGCACTTAACTTTAAAAATGTATTACGAGTTTGAAGAATCTCTTCCATTTTTAAAAAAAAAACTCACAATATTCCCACAATGCCTCAGAATGGTAAAACTCCAGGGCCTTATGGGAAATTAAAGGACCATCTTCCATTAGAATGTTAATGTTAGGTAATTTTGGAGGAAAAGGTGATTCTTCTCCCAAAGTGAATTCAGCAGAGATGCCTCAGAGCTAGACATAGGAAGGTACGTACTGTATACATCGTAATGTTGACTTTCATTCATCTGGCCTGGAGATTTTTATAGTGTGGCTGGACTCTGCAGATTTTGTTTGAATGAAAACAATTGTGTAGATATAGTTGACTTTTTTGACTTTGTAATTGATACTGGTAGTTATCTTGATTTTTAAGGAAAGTGAGGACAAACACTGATTAATTTCAGCCTAATTAGTTTTGGTGGGGAAGTCAGCAGAAAATTGCATTCTCTTCTATGAACCAGGGATAAATGCATTCCTCTCTTCCAGAGGGAAAAAAAATGTATTTAGAATAATATATAGAACTGCATTATAAGTACCCAGATTTGTTCATTAGACAAAGAGGTCAAAAATTCTGGAAAACAGAGATTATGAAAGAATGCTGGAATTTATCGTAATTTAAAGAGAGGAACAGGAAGCATATTATCTCTCTCTATATATAGAGAGAGAGGTGTTTGCAGTCTTTCAATATTGGAATACCAAATGAGAGATAGGAGAGAAAAGAGCTGCTAGTATTTTACATATGAAATGCTGTATAGTTTGCTGCACTAAACTATTGTTAAGTTTTATGCTATTTCAGTATCACCAATGAAATATATATTTTAATGCAAGAACTCTTATGGCATGTCTTCAGCTCACAATTTACATTAAGTTGAGTCAATTATCCAGCTTTATAGATAGATCTCTTTGGTAAGAAAAAAAAGATGAAGATTTATTGGGCTTAGATTCCTAGAAGTAGAAGTCTCCTTGCCAAATTCCCACAACTGATTTAAAACAGGAGTTCTGCATAGCACTGGGGGATCCACAGCACCATGCCAATCTTGATAAAGAATAACGGGGTAGAGTAAATATGTTCTATGGGCTGCAGTGCACTCTTCATATCCAGTATCTTGTTTCAGTAATGGCCGGTTTATAAACTCTTTTTTCATCTTTCCCAGAAAATGTTAAAGAGATTTCAGTTATTTCTCACGCCTGTCATAATTGATTCAACTTCATGCCATTGAACTTCAAAATTATGCATTGTTGGGCAATGATCACTTGATCCAGAATCAGCTGTCCTTTAGTATCACAGTTTGCTTCTAATTTCATAGAAGGAGAAATAGAATATCCACACCAACACCTGCAAATACAGGTTGCCCTCGACTTACAACAATTCGTTTAGTGACCATTCGAAGTTACAACGGCACTGAAAAAAGTGACTTATGACCATTTTTTCAAACTTACGACCTTTGATCACGTGGTTTACATTTGGATGCTTGACAACTGGTTCATATTTATGACCGTTGCAGTGTCCTGGGGTCATTTGATCATCTTTTGCAACGTTCTAGCAAGCCAAGTCAATGGGGGAGCCAGATTCACTTAACAAATGTGGAGAGAAAAGTTGTAAAATGGGGCAAAACTCACTTAACAAATTTCTCACTTGGCAATATAAATTCTGGGCTCAACTGTGGTTGTAAGTCAAGGACTACCTGTACTCTTTATCTACTCCCTGCATTTCTGTTGTGAGAAACGTGTTACTAGGTATTATTTTATTTATTTATTTCATTAAATTGATTATAGCAGCCCAACTCTAATAGACTCTTCAATTCCTTGGCGTGCATTGTTTTCATCTTATACTTTTACAAGTAACCCTAACCTTAACCCTATCAGAAAAAAAACCTATTTTATCAATGTGGGATCAGTTTATGCTGTCAACCTTTCTTAATTTTGCATGTATTTAGTGATTGAGCCCAAATGTTTGAGTAGTTTATAGGTCAATATATTTTGTACAACATAATGTACTAAACAATTAATTCAATAGCCACTATAAGGATAGTGTTCAAACACAGCCAAATCATAGTTAATCTAGGTTTGATAAATTGGGATGATAGCTTTAAACCAAAATTATTCCTAAACCCTTAGTATAAATTTAACTGTTCAAACAAATGCATATTAGGCTACATCTATCCCTGTTTAGTATCATATGCACACCAGCACACCCTTAGCAACAGATCATTTCAGCTATGTTTTAAAAAAATACCAAGGGACTATACCACTATATTCTGCTCTACTCCAATCTGGAGATCTACTCCAGATCTCCAATCTGATTGCATCTTTATGCTTTCTGGTCCTGGGTTTCAGAAGTAGCCTATTGGCTTAGAAATATCTTAGCAGCAGGACCACGCATCTCTGGTGATGTTACTCTCTATACTCCCAAAGTTTAGGTCGTATTCCTATTGCTTATACACCTAAGCAGCTTTCACAAGATGACTTCTCCAGATAAAATATAATCACCCTCTTAGGACGTTCTCAGATGTAATGCGGGAAGCAAAAAGATCTCTTTCTTCACTAATCAGCAGATGCTCTGGTTGGATGCTTTTCATCCCTTGAGTGTCTGGATGCCACCTGTTGTGGTAGAAATGTTTTGTACAAAGCCACCACTACAGCGGGTAGAAGATGGGAGCTAGCAAATGTGGAGGCTTCAGCTCAGGTCTGTGTGGATTGCAAATACCCTTAGACAGAGAACCTGGTACACTACTATATATTTCATCTGCAAACCGTGCCAAATGCATCCTGGATTTAATCCAGGATGGCCACAAGTGGGGCACTGTAAGCCTCCACCTGGGATGAACATACTAAAGAATTCAGTTTCATCTGGTGGAGGTAGTCCAGAAGATTGTCAGAAGTCAAGTCTCGTGTGAGGCTTAAGTTAAAGTTAATCCTTTGAATTCCACCTGAAACCACCTGGGTGCCAACGTTGTATATGCCGTAACAGTTGTCATTCTCCCCCACATGCAGTTCAAAGTGGCCTTCAAAGACATTGCCATATAAAGCACACAGTGGTGCCTTTTGATGATGAAAAGAGTGTGAACCACTGCCATGGGGACTTGCTGTTCCAGAAAGAGCCACAACTGATACAATATCCAAAGCTGGACAAAGACTATCCAAGCTGTGGTATCTATGTGTGCATCCAGCAGTAGCCGTGAGTCCAGGGTAACTCCCAAATTGTGACATGAGAGCTAGAGTTAAAACAAGATTTTAAAAAAAGAACCAGATGGTTACTGGGCAACCAGGAACCACATTTTGCTAGGATTCAACGCAATGTCATTTGTTCTATTCATGCCCTTACACCCTCTAAACCAGGGGTGTCAAACTCGATTTCATTGAGGGTTGTGTTTGACCTTGGGGGGCTGGGATGGGCATGGCCAGGGTTGGCATGGCCAGCTCAATGTCATTCATGTCGGGTGGCCTGAGTGCTCTGCAAGCGAAAACTGGCTCCTGAGCTCCGTTTTCAGCTGTGACAACCTCCTGCAACCCTCTGCCAGCGAAAATGTAGCTTGGGAGTGCTGCCCATGGCTCTCGCAAGCTCTGTTTTCAGCTGCAATGGCCTCCTGCAACCCTCTGCCAATGAAAACAGTGGTCCTTCGCTGTTTCCAGGGCAGCTCCATGGGCCAGATCTAAGCACCCCATGAGCTGGATTTGGCCCCTGGGCCTTGAGTTTGACACCTCTGCTCTAAACAGTGTTTCTCAACCTTGGCCATTTTAAGATGTGTGGACTTTAACTCCCAGAATGTCCTCACATTCCCATTCTGACTGGAGAATTCTGGGAATTGAAGTTCACATATCTTAAAGTGGCCATGTTTGAGAAGCACTGCCTAGACACTCGATCAGGATTCCCATGGCATCTTTTTGTCCAGCTCTGAAGTACGGCTATCTAACTTTGTTTCGTTAGCATACTATAGATATTTTAACTTGAACTGATAGCAGCTCTTTTAAAGAGTAAAAAGTGGAGGCTTCAATTTTGTAACATTCCAGAAGGAAGTGCCCAGCTGTCTGAATTTTCTTTCCCCACCAATACCATAAATAATTGCTCGGTTAGGAAGAAGAAATGGAACTACTGCAGAACAGTGTCCCCAACCCTCAAGTGGTCCAGAAGAATGCCATGGCGTTAGTATCAAATGCCACCGAAGGGTCAAGGAGAACTAGGATGGGACACACTTCCTATCTAAGTACTGACAAAGGTGATGTTGAAGGAAAATACCCACACAAACCCAGTCCTCACTTTGGGCACTGCTTATGCAAAATCAAGACTGAAGTAAATCTGAATGACTTCGCTTGAAAAATTTTATGCAAGTGCATCACAGTGGCCCAATGGCAGATCTTCCTGCCAATCCTTCCCTAAAAGGCCAACTTGGCAGAATGCTGACTTAAATCCTATGATAGAAGAAAGATGAAAATTGAATGGATAGATACTAAGCGGTAAGAAAAGCCACGTGGGAAGTCCTATACTTTCAGAATATTCCGTTGCTACCAGATAGAGTATGAAGAAGTTTATTGTCACTGTCAAAACCAGAGTCAGTTTCTGACCTGGTAGCTTCTGTATGTGGTGGAAGGGTTATAATTTCATTCTGTGTCTTTGGTAGCAAAGTGTCTACTGCAAGATGGGGCCAATCAAATATTAGGAGGGAAGAGATACATGTATGTATGTATGTGCGAGGTGGACAAATGGACAGACTAAAAATATCAGCTAGGCAGTCTAGTAATTTGGAACTCCTGCGTGCATCATATGCATTCATCTGTCAAACTTTGACCCTTCTTATTTGCTATTTCTGCGGTGACGCATTGGCGCAGTGGTTAGAGTGCAGTACTGTAGGCTGCTTCTGCTGACTGCTGGCTGACTGCAATTTGGCAGTTTGAATCTCACCAGGCTCCAAGTTGACTCAGCCTTCCATCCTTCCGAGGTGGGTAAAATGAGGACCCAGATTGTTGGGGACAAGAGGCTAACTTTGTAAACCACTTAGAGAGGGCTGTAAAACACTGTAAAGCGGTATATAGTGCTATTGCTATTGCTATATCCCAGAACCTAAAGACAGGAAACCTTTTGGTTCTGAAGGCATATTTGAAATTCTGGGGAAATATCAGAATTACTACCATAAGTACTGCCATGGGATGAGTAGGGCAATTCAGAAAATGGAATAAAACCAAGCCAGGAAATTAAATTAATTAAAAGAAAAGCAATACAAACATTTTAAGGCATAGATAACTTTAAAAAAAGCTATATATTTTCTCCACTACACCTATAAATAGGTTGAATTTTCCCCTTTTCTAAAATAAATGTCATATTCTCACCTTAATCAGGTAAACTATGCCTCTCCAATCCATATTCCCTTCTTTTTAAAAGAAATACATTGAATGACTTGATTGTTTCTCCAATTTTCTCATATATTATATATGATTCTGTTAGTTGAAGTGTTATGTATACACAGTTAATTGGTAAATACACACCAGAATTAACATAGCTATGATTTGTGAAATATGTTGTTTACCTGCATTTTTGTTATGTGATTCTATTCGAAGGATTCTTTTGGAGTGCTTTTTATATATTATATAACTGTGCAAAATGGTGGAAAGGAATTCTTTTTCAAAGTCTCATTATCTGTTATCTGGATAATAAGGGCCTTTTCCTTTGAAATCTTAGCTTTAAAATAAAACTATGAAAACAATCCATATCAAAATGGACCCAATGTATTCATTTTTCCATTCTACATGTTGTCAACTGTTATATGCTGTACTTTCCATTCTATACAAAATAGTTTTTGTCCTATTTCTCTGTATAAAAAATATGTGTTTTATTTGCGGGTAAGCTCTCTTGTAACCTGTTTTCATTTTTTTCCAAAATATCAATATATCAAGTTGGGCCTAGGTTTGCTTTTTATAAATTCTTTTATGAATCAAAACTCCTAAAGTAGTTCCCCCCCCTCTTTTTCCATTCATCCACATTCCTTGTCTGTATCTTCTTAATTTCCTTCTTTTCCCCAGTCATCCTAGCAATTTCCCTCATAAAAATTTCCATTAGGGCAAAAGGAGCATCCTGGAAACACTAGTGGTCAGGTCATCCATGATTATGGTCACATATTTGTGTAATTAGGCAATAGCACTAGGTCCCACGTTCTTGAAAGCCCTTTTGTATATTTCATATCCATGGATACCAAATGCCCAAAGAAAGCTTTCATTGTACTGAGAATCATTTAAAATGTTGCAGAAATAAATTGACTAATAAATGCAGGTGGCCTATCTGGTCTCATCTATTCTGTTCAGAATGTTTGAATGCAG